>BSBK01008937.1:0-250000 GCA_027943335.1 Chamaecyparis obtusa
AAATTTAGTTTGCAAAGATCAAAAACATTTCAATGCCGAGGAATGTATCCTTGTTATTAACTTTCTACAATCTGTACACAACTAGGTCTTCTTGTCGTACATTTCTTGTTTGGTGTATATAAAATCCCTTTTCCAACTGCCACAACCATATTTGGTTGGTTACAAGGATTACAATTAGTTTAAGAATCCCATAAATGGGATTTCCCTCCCAAAACCCATGTAGCCGTTACTAGACTAAATTTAAAAATTGAAAAAGACTTAGAACTAATTTAAACATGGAATTGAAACTTCCAAGGTTTCTCAAACCAACTAGAAAACATTATTTAACATCCCACTATACTTCTAAACAACACTATAATATCTTGGACTCCTTGGAACACTAATGGTTCCTATTAAAATCAATTGAAACCTTTAAAGAACATGAACAAAAGCCATACATTGCAATGACATTAAACATTAATGATGCCAAAATGTGGTTAATTGATTTGAATAGAAGTCTTATTGACCTCCTTTGCACTCTGATTCTCTAGAGGTGTCTTCCATGCCTTTGTTTTTATAGGCTTTCTTGTGGATTCTTGGTGCCCCTGCACCATACTCCCCACCAGCAAAGAAACTCTTGTCCCAAGAGTTGTCTTCCTTGTGCCCGCTGTGTTTTCTCATAAGAAACTGATGTTTAGGAATGAGACATTCCCTTAGAGTGACCTACATATTTCCCAACTCCTGCATTCCTACACAAAGGGTTAGATAAAAACTCATTTGACTATCCTACTTCATGATAGTGTTGCTGCTACACTTTAGACCTTGGAACTGTTATCATTAGTCCCTGTCCTATGTCCTATTTTGCATTCATCTACCTGCCCTCTCAGAGGACACTTGACTATCCCAACCATCACAAACATTGGGGCTAACAATGCACAAGTCTGGAGACTATCATGCCCTGCCTTATCCTGCAACCATTCTTCTTTCTTCCAACAAGTATCAATTAGTTTCCTCTAACCTTGCACTATGACCTCTATACCAAAATACATAACTACATGCTACATTTCACCTTGAAGAAGTGGCTTTAGTTTGTAATTGATCCCTTCTTTGTGCACTAAATAAGTATTGGTGAAACCATCATGCATAGTCCTCCTAGACCATTGCCAAGGTCTACCCAAGATGACATGTCCACAACTCATATCCATTACATCACACAAAATACTATTAGAATATTGCCCAATTGAAAATTTAGTATAACTTGCTCATTTACAAGTAGATTGTTATCCTTACTCACCCAAGTTGCATAGTATGGATTGGGGTGTGGAGAGGTTTGTAAATGTAACTTATTGATAACCTCCTTTGAAACCAAATTATGTGAAGCACTTGAATCAATAAGAAACTACAAATCTTACCTTGGATCAGACATTTGGTTTGAAAATGCTTGTTCCTTGTACTGGATGTCCCCCTTCCTACCAACAAATTATTCACCCTTCTTCTGGTAGTACCAAGACAGGCTCTTGTTTGTCCTCTTTGCTTGTTTCTTCTTCCACCAAAGTCACTCTTCTATCTTTTCCTTCATTCCACTTGGGACACATAAAGGATTGGTGGCCTACTTCATTGCAAGTAAAGCATCTCCCTATGAAGATTCCACTTCCTCTTCCTCCACTCCTTCCACCTCTATGTCCACCTCTTCTGTCAAATGGATAGGACTTGTCCTTGTCCTTATCATTCAGATTCTAAAAATTAGTAGTACCTCTTCCCCCTCTTCCTCTCATGGAAGATCCACCTCTAGTGCTACTTTGTCTCTCCTACCTCCTTTTGATATTTTCTTCAGCCTTGATGGCCAACTTGTAACACTCCTCAATAGACCTAGGGGTAGCAAGACTAAGTTCATCTTGTATGTTGAACATCAGTCCCCCCATATACCTTACTATCTTCTCATCCATGTCCTCATCATGACTCACCCTGATATCTAGTTTGTGAAATTCCCCACACTAGTAAATTTTACCTTAAATTTTGATGAGAATTAGTTGAATTTTCTACAACAATTGGTCGAATAAAAGACTATAATTGTCGTCGATCTTTTTTCGTCAAATTTTCTACATGTTAATTAATAGTTGAAATTTTGACCATACTAATGGTCAAATTATCGACTGCAAGAATCTGTCAGAACTGGAAGCATTGTCATCGATTTAATTGGTACAATGGTCACAATTTCAACCATATGACTGGTCAAATTATCGACCAATGTTTGTAGAAATTATCATCGAATGCATAGCATTCTGGTCAAATTTAGTGTTGTGCAATGGTCAAAATTTTGACCAATACTATTTTTATTTTTTTTAAATGTTTATTAATTACAATTATATTGCTTGTCTATAATTATGTTGTGTCTCCAATAGAGTCCAATAGCATTCAATTTTTTTTAAAAAAAATGTTTATTAATTACAATTATATTGCTTGTCTATAATTATGTTGTGTCTCCAATAGAGTCCAATAGCATTCAATTATTCCAATGTAAATAATAGATTTAGATGATGATATCGAAGAAACACTTAATTCACAGTCAATCGTTTGTTCTCTGAAACACTAAATTAGGGATTTCTATGATATCCTCATCTGTATCTACAACTATTGCCTATGTTGTTGCAGGTGCTTTTCCCCTGGTTGATATTTATCTTCAGGTGTCCACACTCATTCTGTTGGTTGTTGCGAGCTTCTCTTTGTTTCGAGAATAGTTTAACATTCTCTAAGAAACATAATTGTAGGCATCATGGTCACATTTTTTGGAGACAATGTAATTGAGTGGTATACCTAGACGATGGAGAGCAACTTCTGCACCTCCAGATCCAAGTTGTTATCCATGCCGCAATGTCAACTTGGAATCAGAGGTGCAGAAATTGCTCTCCATGTAGGTATACAACTCAATTATGTTGTCTCCAAAAAAATGTGACCATGATGCCTACAATTATGTTTCGAGAATAGTTTAATTAACATTCTCTACTTAACAGGGCCAACCACGTGAAGGTGGAAGCTCATCTGGCCCCTCCTAGGAGCCTCTTATGACCCTTCACGACATTTTAAGACCTCTAAGATGTATTCTTAGAGGTCATAAATGGTCGTAAAGGGTCATAAGGGGTCCTAGGACACAACAGCTAAGAAACATAAATGTAGGCATCATGGTCACAATGTTTTGGAAACACAACATAATTGAGTGGTATACCCAGACAATGCAACGCAACCACTACTCCTGTAGTTCTAAGTTGACATTGCGGGATCCAAAAACCAAAGATAAGGAATCTATATATGGTTTTTGGATCCACAATGTCAACTTAGAACTGCAAGAGTAGTGGTTGTGTTACATTTTTTGGGTATAGCATTCAATTATGTTGTGTCTCCAAACAATTGGGACCATGATGCCTACATTTATGTTTCTCAGTTGTTGTGATACCTACATTTATGTTTTGTAGCTATCATGTTTATTTGCATGTTCTTTGTGTTTTGCTTCTCTCCCTCACATCGAAAATAAGATTTTTCCCACTCTGAATCGAGAATGCACGTGCAACACAAGCATAATATGCACGGATAGCAAGTGGAGCTGGAAAATCACAACACGTTTACATTTTTGCAATGGTCTATAACTTAAAATATGCAATTAAAGACCTCTATCACAAATGCAACCTTGTTGTGTTTTTCAACTCCACTTGATATCCTATGTATATGAATTGAGATTGCATATTGAACTAGGCTTCTCTTTCCGCATTGCTTGAAACCAAGAGACTGTCACAGTTAACATCTAAATGGCACATATCATCATCAAAACTAATCCACCTTAAACAATTGAATATATTTTCTTGTATTAAATATTCATTAATCAAAATTTGAATAGAAAATGTAGAGTACTACAATTCACATTAGAATCGATGCCTCCATCGTGCTCGGCCGGTGTAGTATCAATATCCACAAGTTGCATTCCAATGTAAATAATAGATTTAGATGATGATATCATAGAAACACCTAATTCATAGTCCATCATTTATTCTCTGAAACACTAAATTAGGGATTTCTACGATATCCTCATCTATATCTACAGCTATTGCCTCTGTTGTTGCAAGTGCTTTTCCCCTATTTGATATTTATCTTCAGGTGTCCACACTCGTTATGTTGGTTGTTGCCAGCTTCTCTTTGAGCTTCTCTTTGTTTCGAGAATAGTTTAAAATTCTCTGAGAAACATAATTGTAGCCATCATGGTCACATTTTTTTGGAGATGATGTAATTGAGTGGTATACCCAGACGATGGAGAGAAACTTCTGCACCTCCGGTTCCAAGTTGTTCTCCATCCCACAATGTCAACTTGGAATAGTTTCATCCCCGATGTGACCATGATGCCTACAATTATGTTTCAAGAATAGTTTAATTAACATTCTCTACTTAACAAGGCCAACCACGTGAAGGTGGAAGCTCATCTAGCCCCTCCTAGGAGCCTCTTATGACCCTTTACGACATTTTAAGACCTCTAAGATGTATTCTTAGAGGTCATAAATGGTCGTAAAGGGTCATAAGGGGTCTTGGGACACAAAAACTGAGAAACATAATTATAGACATCATGATCACATTTTTTTGGAGACAATGTAATTGAGTGGTATACCCAGATGATGAAGATCAACTTCTGCTCCTCCGATTCCAAGTTGACAATGCAGGATCCCAAGACCATAGATAAGGAATAAATTGAGAGAGTGGAGGAGGGCCATAATGACAAAAATAATACAGGACAAACCTCAAGTTAAATGAGGCAACTGCAAACATTTTAATAGAATTTTATTAAAATGTTTACAGTTGCCTCATTTAACTTGAGGTTCGTCCTATATTATTTTGGTCATTATGGCCCTCCTCCACTCTCTCAATTTATTCCTTATCTATGGTCTTTGGATCCTGTAGTGTCAACTTGGAATTGGAGGAGCAGAGGTTGCTCTCCATTGTCTGGGTATACAACTCAATTATGTTGTCTCCAAAAAATTGTGACCATGATGCCTACAATTATGTTTCTTAGCTATTGTGAAATCTACATTTATGTTTCTCAGTTGTCATGTTTATGTGTATGTTTTTTATGTGTTTGGGAAGACATCTTTCTAGCCTGAGCCTAGATCCCTCGGCAATTTGCTTAATAATAATTGTAGATGATAGATGAGCAATTAGCTATCCAAGAAAAAGCCCATAAATGAACTATATGTACCCCAATTCCTATGCCCTCTGTGTGTACCCAAATGATATATTTGAAACAACAAGGGTAAGGCTAAATTTACCCTTGTTGTTTCAAATATATCATTTAGGTATGCGCAGAAGGCACATAAATTGGGGTACACATAGTTCATTTACAAGATTTTTCTTGGGAAGCTAATTGCTCAGCTCTCATTTGCTTCATTTATTATCAAGCTAATTGTCAAAGGATCCAAGTCCAGGCTAGAAAAGACGTCTTCCCATTATGTTTACATGACACATGTAGTTTACCTCCAGCCTAAATCCTAAACTAACCTAACTAACTAATTAGTTAGGTTACATGACACATGTAGTTACAATATGAAAATACTAAACTAACTAACTCCCGAGTTCATCTCTGCATATGGTCGCAACAAATTAGATATGCGATTACAATACAGAGAAGGCATCGTAAAAATATAATTTCAGAATTTTCCCTAGCCTGACACATTTTGCACTCAAATCCTTCATCGCGGATAAGTGGAGATGGGTGGATAGATGCAGATGAGTTGTCATCGGCCCAACTAAAGTATCTGTAGCCATTATTTCCCTCTGATATTAGTTCTTATAATGAATAGTATTTACATTAGAAACTTTAAATATATACACATTAGCAACCTTTTTTTGATTAGGGCAGCACCAAAATTATCATCCAGGGTTGTTCAATGTTCATGAAGTCTTCAACACACACTTCCCACCACCACATTGATAGTTTGGCACATTGACAAGAGTCATCGAACCTATATCAATAATGCACCGCACCATCGTTACTACATTTATTATTTTTATATGATTATTTTTACATTCCAAATACACCAAGGAGTACCATCAGAAATATTAACCACTTACAATAATGAAAAGTAAACCTAAATCAAATAGCTCATTTTTTTATCAGCATGTGTAGTCTGTGTGTATATGAAAAATGAAAGAAATATGAAGCTGAAATAAAATAGTGAACAAAATAGTATTCCACATAGAGTGAATGAAATATACCATCAAAAGAAGGTGACAAAATCATGTCACGAAGCACAGACATAGGAAATAAAAAAGGGACAAAAGACAAGAAATAAGAAAAATCATTACGACTATAGAAAAATTGTTTATACTATAATAAAAAAAAAAACACTCTTTGTCAACAATTTCCAAAATCATTAGGACTATAAATGGACGGTTCTGATATTGCTTTGCCATTACAACAATTGAGCATTCATCATTTGGTACTTCTTGGTGTATTCCATTTAAGTTTTTCAGTTGTCATGTTTTGGTACAATCATCCCATGACATTCATGCCAAACCATAATGAGCATGCAGTAGTTCTTGATGGAAGATCAAAGGAGATTAGACAACAAGTCAAGGTTTTGCAAGAAGTACATGAAATATTTTAGAGGCTCAGTAGCATGAATCACTAATAGTATGGAGGATAAGGTGATAGTCCACTAAAGGACATTCATCCAAGGCAGCATTATGCAAAGGACAGTACTAGAAAATGAGAAGTTTGGTAATGATGGATGATGGAAAGGTCAATGAGAAAAGTATGAATGGATTGGAATGGATATGGGTAGAGTATAGAAGAGTTTAGAATGATGTTAGAGTTTCTTGTGGATGAGAAGGCAAAGCCATAGTGCTTAGGGGGATAGTGTGATGACTGTCCCAACTAGAGCATCCCTCATATTTCTCTCAGTAAGCTGAATAGTTGTGGCATAGGATCCTTCAACTGTTTGTGGACCCTTTGTCTTGTAAACAATGACCAATCTTTCAATCAAATGCACCTTATGTTTGACGTTTGGTGGTAACTTTCTCATTGTAGTGACAAATCTATTGTTTAAATCAACTACACATGAATATGAGACAGACAATGAGGATGCACAAATAGGAATGATTCATATGTTTCAAGGTACAAAAATCTCCTAGATAGACAAAGGGTCCACAAACATTTGAAGGATCCTATGCCACAACTATTCTTACTGAGAGAAATATGATATGAAAATCTCACAACTAGATACAGCTGCCCTAGGTAAGGTGGTTTGCATAATTGGATAAGTTGAAAGGTGCCATGAAGAACCTATAATATAAAGTTGTGATTCTCTAGTTGGGACAGTCATCACACTATTTAGAAGAAATATGAAGAAATATGAATATGAAGAAATAGTACTACTGTCTAGGATATTTTTGTACCATTCTTTGGCACTTTCTTTTAAGGAATTCACAAACAATTTTATCATGGCATACTCATTGTCTGTCTCATATTCATGTGTAGTATTGTCAAACATATTGAGCACTTTAAATAAAGAATACAATGGAAAAGAAAGAGAAAATAGCTTTAAATCAAATTTGTAATTTAGTATTTTTTTTAAATGCCAAGTTACTGGCTAATTCTTTTAACCAAAACCAAATCCAAATCCAAGTGTAAGTCAAAAATCAGCTTGCCAAGTACTCATCAAATCAATATATCTTTTTATTTGAATGTCAATTTTTATTGTCTAAAAAAACTATATATGCACGCCTATGATGCAAGAAACTTCATTTTTTAATGTTATTCTTGTTGTCCTCTGTAATCATGACTACCATTCTAGGTGAGTATTGATTTCATCCACTTGAACCTTAACCTCTTATCAAGCTATCTATCATTAAGAATTTGAATGTTCACCTTTGGCTTTGTTAAAATACTATTGATTTATCATATGTATGGTTCAAGCTTTGTGCTCATGGGCTTTGATCTCATTGCTAATCTCATGAGTAAATTAGAACTTTAGTGTGGGTTAATTTTCAAATGCCTTGAGAGTTTTGGTTATTTCACTACTTATTTTGAGTTATGGTTATCAAAATTCTAAGTGGTTCAAATTTTTGAAAAGCGTACAATGCTGAAAGAATTAAATTAGTTTTGTTGGTCCATGGATTGTTCCATGAAGAAACTCCCAATTATTGATGTATTGTTCATATATTCCAAAATGATCTAGTCTTTAGGGAAATTTAGGTTTTTAGTTTTAGTCCAATCTATCACAAAATGGTTCATATTTGTCAGTCTTAAGATGCATAATTGATCAAATAATTGAAAAACCCACATTAGGAGATTTGAATTGTGTGTTTAGGTTTCAGGTTTTTGTGTCAGTCTGAATGTGCAATCAAAAGAGCATGATGGTCTTTGTTAGGGTGTCCACTCATTGTTTATATCTTCAAGAAGCAACAAAGGCAGTTTAAGAGGCATAAAAATGTCTTCAATTAGGTTTTGTAGCTTGGTTTAGCTAGTTAGAATTCTTAATTTTAAATGATTGCATAAAGGAAATTGGGTGGTAAACCATGGTTGGGATTTTACTGAGCTTAGTAAATAGGTGATTTCACATTGTTTGTAATTTGTATGACTGTTTGGAGATAAGAAGTGATAAAGCATGTGGGGCTCACTTTCTAACTCAATCAATGGTCAATGTTGATCTTTTTATCTAATAGTTATTAATCTTATAGGTTAGAAATGGAGGGACCTGCCAATGATTATGAAGAACCACTTTGATCACCTAGTTTCCCTTCTCAATAAGGGGTCCATGATGCAATGCTTGAAATAGTGCCAGTCATTGATCTACTTGATGCAATGACCTTTGTGATTGTAGATTTTCCACATCATCCAACTCATGCTTGAGGAGCTTATATTATTTACCGTCTCATAATAGTAAGATTGGTACCTATCCTAGTAAGTCATTATGAGATAGTAAATACGATCTACATCCAATCTTTGTCCACAAGCATGAGTTGGATGATGTGGATTATGTAGATATAAGAACTAATGTATCCACATCATCCAACTCATGCTTGAGGAGCTTATATTATTTACTGTCTCATAATAGTAAGATTGGTGTTATTGTTGTATTAATCCCTATTCATTCACTGTTGCAGAAATTTGTTTACTTCAGTGGCTGGGATTTTGCTAAACCTAGTAAATAGGTGATTTCACATTGTTTGTAATTTGTATGACTATTTGGAGATAAGAAGTGATAAAGCATGTGGGGCTCACTTTCTGACTCAATCAATGGTCACTGTTGATCTTTTTATCTAATGGTTATTAATCTTATAGGTCAGAAATGGAGGAACCTACCAATGATTATGAAGAACCACTTTGATCACCTAGTTTCCCTTCTCAATAAGGGGTCCGTGATGCAATGTTCAAAATAGTGCCAGTCATTGTTGGTGTGTGGATAGATGAGTAGGTTAGATTTCAAATCACCAACACTAATTCTATTAGAGGGGCATGAAGCCACCTGATTTCTATGTGGGGGCTGCCTAGGGTAATGTTCTTTAGGTCACTCAAATGTGCAAGTCAAAGATCTCAGGTCGCTTGGTACAAGCGAATTGCTCTGTACCCTCCGTGAACCTATCCAAGATAGTCAGCTCTTGTGTAGAGTGGAATGGAGAGATGCAACCTTCATAGATAGTCATCCCAAAAGAGTTCTTTGCTTGTGAATGGAACCGTGTATAGCTTTTGGGTCATTTGGATAGTTTTCCCCTCCAAGAGAATCATTATTGGTGCTCGGATAGATTTGTAGCTCAGATTTAAAATGTGAGCACCAAAACTGATTCTATTGGAGGGGCATGATGCCACCCTCTTGATATGTGGGGGCTCTACTTGATGCAATGACCATTGTGATTGTACATTTTCCAATGGGTTCCAAAATAGATGATTAGATATTCACATTTGACAGAGAAACCAAAAGAATTTAGCAAATAATTTTTTTCTTTTAATCAATATATTAGGTTAACCCAATTTAGGGCATCGCCTTGAAGCACCTTAATCGCTTTCACAATTCTGAGCATTGATATGTTTGAATGACATTACCCTAATTTGGGTTTCAACTAGGGGCATGGAAAATCTGTGGTGAAGTTCCCAATACTACAGACTTTATGAAAAGGATTTGTTAAAATATAAAAACTATGTGTTTACTTCATTCCAAAGACCGACTATGCAATTTGACATAAACAAACCTCCACAAAATTTATTGCCATGTTTTCATAACAAACTAAGTTTGCAACAAAAAGAAGCTATTATCTATTAACGTTGGCAAGAAATGACAGAAATGAACAAAAACCAGGATAACATACTCGGAACTTGATTCTTCTATTATTGAATAGTGCTTCTACCCTCCTTTTCTTGTGCGCACTGAAATGATCTATGAAATGAAGTTTCAAACTTTTGTTTTTTTTTAATACATGCCTCGTGTTGGTCTCAATTTTGACCAACACATTGTTAGTTGAAATTGCAACCAACATGGGGCATGTATTAAAAAGAAACAAAATTTTTCCTTATATAATGCAACCAACCTAAACATTTTTATTTCATGGTCGAATTGTTTAGTTGAAATTTAGGGTCAAATGTACTAGTGCCAGTCTACCTTTGCACCTCCATATCTTTTTGTTTCAGATTTTGCATCTTCTTATACAACTAAACTCTATAATCATTTGGCAAAAAAATTTCCTTCATTTTGTCCATCATGGTGTACCAAGAAGTGATCTTGGGTTTACCATTCTTCCATCTATCCACCTGGATACAATCCCACCACAACAAAGCATGTCCCTTCAACCTGGACTTTGCTATCTTCACTTTGTCCTTCTCTTCTATCCCTTCACACTCAAAAAAAATTTCAATTTCACCAAACCAATCTATCAGCTCTTCATCATCCATCTTCCCTCCATACATAGGTAAGTTTGTCCTTACCCTTACATCTCCACTCTTTATGGCCTTCACCAGTTTAGCCATCCTCACATCTTCAAGGTCTATTGGTTCCTCTACTTTGGGTTCTTCTTCCTCTTCTTCCTCTCCTACTTCTTCATTATGACTGGTGCTCTTATCCCTATTCTCCAATGTTACTATCCTCTCCATCATAGTTCTCATCAATCTATCCTTCTCATTGTTCTCCTTGCCTCTTTGTTCTAGGGCTTCCTTAAGCTTTCTATTATCAGCCAATTTCTCCTTCACAATCCTTGTCAACTCCATGTTGGTCATCTTGATAGGAAAATCTCCTTCCTCTCCTTCAACCATGGTTACTTGATCAACCTGGTACAAGAATCAACTCAGGGCTACTCCTCCTAGGATAGTTCAACTGTAAGGGCATGTCTAAGCATTCAAGAACCAACTTCACAAGACCTTTCCCTAGGCTCTGATACCACTTGATGCAGAGGGATTGGTGGTGGTAATAAATACATAAGAGGACTTAGAAATTTCAGAGGTTTAGGCACTATAACCTACCCAAACCCTTAAGTGCCTTGAAGGCTTCACTTATCAAACTTCTCCCCTAGTCTTATTAGTGATATTTTTGGTTTTATAAGTTCCAATCAACTTGTATTTAAGTAATTTTAGGGTTCTAGGTCAATCCTATCTTCCCACTCTTCAAAAATCTCATTAATCTGCCAGAGACCTAATTTATCAATCTAGTAGCCCTGCAGCAGGATAAAAATCCAAATAACTTGAACTTTTTCCAAAGAACTTGAAAAGGTAATGGAACTTATGGACACCCTTTTCAAATTACTAAAATATATCCTAACCCTACCATATACTCCTTTGGGCTAGGTCTGACTGTTCTAACATAGTGACCTTCAAAATAGCATAAAAACCATGAGTTTTCAAAGCATCTACACTCTCTTATATCCTTATCACTCCAAATCATCAAAAAAGTCATCTAATAGAAAAATATGAATTAACCTAAAAGGAATTATCCTCAAGGGCTCTGCAACATTGAAACCCCCTATTTGTGACTTTAAACCCTTGTTCCTTAGGGCTTTCTCAAAACCCTGTCTCCACACACTGTAGCATCAAATTAGTGATTGAATCACCATCCATTAACCATGATAAAACATTTCCAAACATAAAATCCACTCCTTGTTTGAATAGATTAGCCACTTCTATACTGTACATATCAATTTCTTCACAAAACCCTCATTGTTCTGTGATAATCAATCAATGTTGCATTGTTCCTACATTTCATGAGTTAGTAGGCTATCATACATTTTAGAATAACACATCCCATGAATTCAGGGCCCTTATATTTCATGGGATGGCCATAACTTAAAGAGAACCCAGATTGTTATAGAGGAAACTCTAAATCATAGCATGTCAAATGACACTAGGCATCTAACCTTTAATATAGAGTATCTAAAGTGTATTCATAACAAATAATAAATGACAATGAACTTCAATACATCTCACTAAATGGAAACATACTTCTAATACTTCTCTATTCTTCCCACAATGAAAAACTCATGTAGTTTGCAAAGATCAAAAACATTTCAGTGCCAAGAATGTATCCTTGTTATTAACTTTCTACAATCCGTACACAACCAGGTCTTCTTGTCGTACATTTCCTGTTTGGTGTATATAAAATCCCTTTTCCAACTGCCATAACCATATTTGGTTGGTTACAAGGATTACAATTAGTTTAAGAATCCCATAAATGGGATTTCCCTCCCAAAACCCATGTAGCCGTTACTAGACTAAATTTAAAAATTTAAACGTTGAAAAAGACTCAGCACTAATTTAAACATGGAATTGAAAACTTCCAAGGTTCTCAAACCACTAGAACTTATTTAACATCCCACTATACTTCTAAACAACACTAGAATATCTTGGACTCCTTGGAACACTGATGGTTCCTATTACAATCAATTGAAACCTTTAAAGAACATGAACAAAGCCCATACATTGCAATGACATTAAAATATTAATGGTGCCAAAATGTGGTAATTGATTTGATTTGAAGTCTTATTGACCTCCTTTGCCCTCTGATTCTATAGAGGTGTCTTCCATGCCTTTTTTTTTATAGGTTTCTTGTGGATTTTTGGTGCCCCTACACCATTATCTCCCTCTCACAATGGCAAAATGTCACTAAACAGTCCTACAGGCCTAATTGCCCTGTCTATTAGCCCTGTCCATCGATAAAATGGATTTTAACTCAGTACTTTCCCAAAGGATGGATAAAAAAAATGATATTTTTTGATACCCTTTTTCCCCTACCACAACATACAACAAGATAAGTATAGACTCTTTTGGACCAAGTATGACTGTCCTCACTATGTGACCCCAAAATGCATCAAAATTGGGTGATTTAACAAAGCATCACCTAGTTACTCATATCACCAAGGCTCAAAAATTACAAAAGTGTCTCAATAGGTTACCAAACCTCTAAATTCAAGAGGAATTAGACCCAAACTCCTTGGAACATCAAAATCCCCAAATTGGTGGTTTTAAACCCTTATTTTGAGGGTTTCTTCAATCTCCCATCTCCAAACACTTTCAGACTTTCTAGGTGGTTTATTCACCATGATTATTCCAATATATGATTAACCAAATCATAAAATTACCATACTATGAAGCCCAATCTTCTACTGCTGCTCCCTAGCCATCATTTCCCTTAAGGAACACACTGTTCCAATCAGTGATCACTCTACTTTCACAAACCTCTACAAGTAAATAACATTATCATTGTATAATACATTTTTAGTATCATATTTCCATGGGTCCTAGGCCTTTGGGTCCATGGAAAAAGGTTTAGATTACAAAATACTCCTCGAAACAAAGGAAATGCTTAACCAAATCAATCTAATTCGTTGTAGGTGTAGGAAAAGTCATGCTTAGAAACCTTCAAAGCTTTTAAAAACATATAGTAAACTTACTTAAAGTATTATTGGATACCATAATGTCTTAATCCAATAACTTTACATCAGGATCATGAGAAACTTCAAAGGATTAAAATACTTTACTTGTAACTATCACTGGTTTTACCAGTCAAAACGTAAGGAACAGAACTTTAATCATTCCCAAATGCATTCAATAGGGTTCATGAATGATTTATATTGATTCCTATTCCATCCTTGAACTTATAAATCAAAACAACAAGTAAATAAGCCTTTCAACAATGCATAACACCATGGATTTTTAGATTAAACTTCTATTTTATTGAATCCTTGTTCTTGTCGTACACTTCCAGGCTTCCAATCTGTCATACTATGACTTTAAATGGATACATATAACTTCATTTAAACTTCCCCAACCATATTCAATTGGATAGAGGAATTAGTTGGATAGTTAAACACTAAAACACCAATTTCCCCCCTAAATGTTATTAGCCCTTACTATTTGAATTTTTAAATTGTAAAACTATGAAAAAATGCTTAAAACATTATTAAATTAGATGCTAAGAACTCCAAGGGTTTTGTCATCACCTAGGAGGCTTAATAGCATCACACTTACTCCTAACCACCCTAAAACACCCTTAGACACTATTGGTCCATATTACATCCAAAGTTGACCCTTAGAACATATAATTGAAATCCATTTATTTGAATGTCATTGCACCTAGGTGCCCCTGCACCACTCCCTTCTCTCTCTCTCTCTCTCTCTCTCTCTCTCTCTCTCTCTCTCTCTCTCTCTCTCTCTCTCTCTCTCTCTCTCTTTTTCTCTCTCTCTCTCTCCCCTTCCCCTTCTCTCTCTCCTACTCTCCCCCCCCCCTCTCTCTCTCTCAATTTGAAATCCTTAATCCAATCAATAATGGATTCTAGGATCAATTTGAGATCCTTTATCCACACCCGGGTACACTCTCCTTATGAGCCCTAGAAGGGACTTGCCCTTATTTTTTCAAATCACCTTTATTCAAGAGTGGAGACTGATTTCCTAAAGCCAATCTAGTTAGATTCCACACCCAAAAGGAATCCTGTAGACCCACAACACCAATTCTTCACACTAGGCTTGCAATCCTTATAGCCTTCCATACCCTGATTTTGGCCTTTAACTTCCAAAATCCCTTAACACCCTAGGGAACTAAGCACTGAGCCAAATACCCATTTGGATCCCCCAAATGAATCCAAAATCAATCAGGTTGATCCTGATCCAACACTCCCAAACCGCCACCAAGCACACATGCCTAATTAATCAAGTTAGACTAGGGCTTCAATGAAGAATGATTAGGGTGGGTTCTCAAGACCCCCAAACCTTTTGGAAATCTTGTTCACACCTTAATTAACCAAAACAACAACTTATAGGGTTTTTTGGGTCTTCAACATCGTCTATCTCCACTTAGCCACTTCTATCCTAGCCAAACACATAGAGATGTTTGTCCTAGGGCTGGCTTGAAAAAATATCAAACCTCCTCACCACACCTCTAGCCTCTAGATTCTTTGATACCATACTCGTAACTTACATTCCCCTTAGTTTCATGAGGATCCACTAGTGGAATTGCAAGTTAGGCCACCATTTCTCTAAGTCCCTAGAAATTGGGACTATTCTGGATCACCTGGACCAAACAAAGAATAACTTTTGATTGGTATCTTCAAATGAATTCAATCCAAAATCATTCACTCCTTTAAACAATTTAACTATCAAAAAAATTATTGTGCAATCATTCCCAAACCGTACGGAACCATACAATCCATTGTTAACGCTCAAAATTCCAAAAATTCAAGGATTTTCATTCCAAAACTTCAAGCCTTCGATTACAATGAGATCTAACCTCTTGGTCTATCATCATTCATGGATTTTAAATCCATCCCAATGGTTAGAACCACCTGATTAGGTGTTCTTAACCAATTTACAATTTGAGAGCAACTTTTGCAATTTTGGCTCCTAGGCTCTAAGTAGACCCAACAAAGATCTAGATGGATCTAACCCATCTATTCTAAGCCTAAACTACCCAAACCTATAAAAAATCATTAGATCTACACATTTTAGACCATTTGATCCAATTGAGCAACTTGGTTTATAAATTCACCTAAGTGCCAATTGACCTCACACTTGGTCTTTTATTACATCAAAGGACCCCAAAAGGATCCAACACCTATCTACCCTTTCCTAACAACCATGCCTCCAAATGAGAGCCTTGGTGCCCTGAACCATACTCCCTGGGCCAATAAATCTCAAGTCTCTTGAGTTGGTAGTGTGGATACATGGTATCCCAACTTCTGGATTCTTGCTTCAGTTAGCCAACTAGCATCTTCCATTGGCTTGTCTCTCCATTTGATGAGATATTCTCTGTAGACATGTCTCCTAGTCTTCTTACCTTGCCTCTTGTCCAAAACAAAATCAATCTGAGGAACTTGGGTTTTAGGAAGAGCTTTGATGGTCTCATGATCATCCTTGGGCATTGCTTCTCCATTTGAGTTCACCACTTCAGGTCCCTTATAGGCATACAGATCAGATATGTTAAAGGTGTTTGAGAGCCCAATATCTGATGGAAAATCCACCTTGTAAGCATTCTGACCACACTTTTGCAAGATTTTAAAAGGACCTATCTTCCTCATCATCAACTTGCTATGTTTACCCTTGGGTAATCTTTCCTTCTTCAGGTGCACCATCACCATATCTCCCACTAAAAATTGGAGATCTCTCCTCCTACAATCTACAACCTCTTTGTATTTCTCTATCACTTTCTCCAACCTACTTCTTACCTCCTTATGGACATCCCTCATGACCTCTACAAAGTCACTACCCTGAGCATTGTTCCTCTCCATAGATTTAGTTTCTCTTAACTCCATCACACCCCTTGGATGGGTGCCATACACAATCTGGAGTGGGCTTTGTCCTGTGCTCCTGTTCATAGAATCATTGTGGGAAAACTCTTCTTGAGCAATGACTGAGTCCCAAGTTGAGCCATGTTCCTTGGTTAGGAACCTTAATAGGTTGCTAAGAGACATGTTAACTACTTCGGTCTGACCATTTGATTGGGGGTGGTATGCAGATGAGAAAGCTAAGTCTGTCCCAAGATTTTTGCATAAGGTCCTCAAAAAATGACCAAGGAACATGGGATCTCTGTCTGAGACTATGGATAGAGGCAATCCATTTAGTCTTATGATCTCCTTGAAGAAGATCCCTGCAATATGTGAGGCATCATGGCTAGTCTTGCAAGACAAGAAGTGATCCATCTTGGAAAACTTGTCTACCACCACACACACACTATCATATCCATGTTTGGTCTTAGGCAGGCCAAGTACAAAATCCAAACTGACAGCATCCCAAGGTCTATTGGGAATGGGAAATGGATTGTAGAGACCTACATTGGAAGACCTTCCCTTTTCTCTTTGGCACACCATACAAGCCTCCACAAACTTCCTAACATCTGATGGCATTTTAGGCCAATAATAGAATCTCCTCACCAACTCTAGTGTCTTGTCTAACCCAAAATGACCCGCTAGGCCCCCATAATGCTTTTCCTTCACAATGTTCTCTCTAAGTGATACCCTAGGGATAAACAATTGACTCCCCTTGAAGAGTAGTCCCTCCTGCAACATATAGTCAGAGAAGATACTATAATATTTCCCTGTCATGTCCTTATAGACTTGGTATGCTTCCTTGAAGTCTTCATCTTCATCATACATATCTTTGATGGAATGGAATCCCACATTCTCTAACCTGACCTCTTGGATTGTTAGATTTATCCTACTAAGGGCATCATCAACCTTGTTTGCTAATCCTTTCTTATGCTTGATTGTGAATGTGTAGGATTGGATATATTCCATCCACTTCACATGTCTATGATTTAGTTTCTCCTGCCTATTTAAGAAACTTAAGGCATAGTTATTGTTAACCAAAAATTCCCTGTCATTCATTTTTGGTCGTCGTCATATTTTCCAAAGAAGTGCTTAGGTGTCAAAAACTCAGTGTGTTTTCGACCTTCGCTCTGAAATCCCAAGATGTTTTCGACCTTCAAGCAAAAACCTCAGTTGTTTTCAGCCTTCCGTGCTTCGCACTTCTTTAGCGTTGGCATCTTTCTTAAGTGTTTAGTGTCAAAAAAACTCTCTATGTTTTTGACCTCCGGTTTGAAAACCTTCTATGTTTTCGACCCTAAGTGCGCAACTCCAACAAGTGGGTCCCAGTTCCTCAAAGTCGTGCCAGTGTAGTGAAGATCCAACGACTGTCGCATGATCACATGGGATCTTCCGATCCCATGAGATCATACGACAACTGTTGATGCGGTATCAACAAGGATCGGCGGTCAAAAGATTCATCTGGCGGTCAATGGCTAAAATCTTATGGTTGGTCACATGATCGCAGGGGCTCTTCTGAGCCCATGCGACCATGCGAAAAACTACCAACGGTTTTGGTGGTGCCGCCAGCGGTCATCGAGGAACATCTTATGGTTGGTCGGGTGATCGCATGGGCTCTTCTGAGCCCATGTGACCATGCGACAAGCCGTTAGCGGTTGCGATGGGGTTCAAGCATGCGGTCGGCGTAGTAGTTTCATGCTGGTCACATGATCGCATGCGGCTTCCTAACCGCATGTGACCATGTGACAAGCGGTCAATGGTCAGCAGGGGCTTTGCCTTCGACAGCTGCAGGTGGTGGATCTTGTGGGCCTGGGATGCAAGTGCGGTAAAGATCCAACGGTGGTCGCATGTTTGCATGGGATCTTCTGACCCTATGTGATCATACGACAACCTTTCGATGAGATCCTTCTATCGTGGGTCTGATGTGCCATGTCGTGTTGATGTGCTACTTTCTCATACACTAAGCTGGCGGTGATGATGTAGTTGTAAGTGGGGCTGGATTTTAATGGCGAAGGTTTGAGAAGAGGTCGTTCTTTTCTCTTCTAACTTGGCGGTGTTTGATAAAGGGTTTCTTTGTTCACCGAGCTAGCGGATATGTTTTAGCAGGCCTCCAAACTTGGCAAGAACGTGGTTAGCCTGTTTCACGTGGTCGTTGAGTGGAGCTCGGGGTTAAGAAAGGTTAAAGCGACTCTGTGACTAAAGAGAAGGTGAACTCGGGGTGAAGCCAGGGGTTAAGTTTGCAGTGCAATCTTGAGCCAAAGGTGTCATTTGTGGCAAAGAGCGATAGATTCTCAAAGCTTGTCGCATGATCGCATGAAGCCTTTTGGGCTCATGCGATCATGCGACCGTTGACTTTTTCAGAGTGGTGTGGTCGTGGGTCCAGCCGAGGTGTTCGGTTCCTGTTGGGCCACGTGGAAAAGTTTGGCAGGTGTCATGTCTTGCGGGTCCTTAGCGTCTATGAGGCAAGCGGATGCAAGTTTTCAAAGAGGCTTGTCACATGATCGCATGAGGCTTTTTTAGCTCATGCGATCATGCGACCAGTGTTATTTCAAAGCGGCCTATTTTTCGTGGGCTTTCTTCTGAAGATGTTGCGAGTGCAGGTAGCTGAAATTTATGGTTTCTAGAGGTGGTTGCAGTTAAAGAATGTGCAGAGATCTTTTAGGCAGTCATTTGTGGTCCTTTCTATGATCTGAAATCAGATTTGAGCATTCATGGCTCAGTGGACTTGCAGGGAGGTAGATGAGTCCAAACTGTTTATTTGCAGGTTGATTGCGGTACATGGATGGGTCATTTATCTGACCAGTTTTAATGTGGTAGAAATATCTTTCATTATCATATTTGATCGACCTAGGGTTTGATATTAAATTATAAAATTTGTAACCCTGGTTAATTTTGACGCCTGCCTGCGTGTAGTTGAGTGATGTATATAATGTTTTTTGGAGCCTGTAGAGCTCAGAGTTCACATTTTGTAAAAGGAAAGTTTCTTTCCTAGAAAGCTATCTGAGACACTTTCCTGTCCTCCGATTTTCTCATAGTTTGTAATCTCCCATTGATATACAAATATTGCAAAGCATTCTGTGACATTTTTTATGTCCCTATGCTTCCTTGTTTGGCTTGTCTCTTATTGGATTGAAGTTTATGCATGTTTTCAATGGAAATTGGGGTTCCTAGTCCCTCTCACTTTCTGTGATTTTGTATGTTACTATGTCTGATCTAATTTAGGTGTTTTGTGGGTATACTATAGCCCCTAGAAGCCTTGTATCATTCCTACACCTAGTTGTAGAAAAGGATGTTTGTTTGCAGGTCATAGGTTGATTTTTTTGTTCAAACCTTCCTATGAAATACTTATGCAAATCTATCTAGTGAGTGGTGACTTATTAGACCTGATTCCTCCATTGATCTCATCCCTCTATACTGAGATCCAAACCCCAGCTTCAGTGCATCACCTAGTAGGATAGATTTTCTTTCAGTCATTTCTATTTCATGCACTCGTTCTATCCCTTTCCCTCAAAAGTTTACTTTCCTATCTAAGAGCAAATCAGGGTGATTATCCAAGAGGAACCAGCCTAGAATCTAGAGGTCTCATCTTGGTTAGCAAAAGGTCCCACAACCTTGAGATGATTCCCATGTTATACTGGATTATCAAGACTATGAGAGCTTGAGATCAGAGGTGCAAATTTAGTGTATAACATTTTTGGCACACCCGATGGGACTACAAAAGAAGTAAATTTCAAATATTATGCTATCTCTGATATACTGATTGCATAATACAGGCCTTAAAGAGGTTAGTACTCAAGTATATCTGGCGACTCCATGGGTGTTAAGAGCAGTGACCCAATTTTTGATAGAGCTTATGAAGAAAATAGACCCTTCTGATGGCAAGACTATTTGTATTTGCACCCTTTAATCAGGGTAACCCATTAATTTTTGCCCAACACCATGATGTGCCCTTGGCAGCACTCAAAAGTATACCTGATTTCACAGGTGAAGGGCAAACTACGACTTTGGAACACATAAGAGATGTGACCATTATCTGCAGTATACACAATGTAACTCAAGAGGATGTGGCCACCAAGCTATTAGCAGCCTCTCTCAAAGGTAAGGCTTTGGAATGGTTTAGAACTTTGGCAGTTGGCTCCATTACTTCATGGGACAGACTTAGAGATCTCCTTAGCAAATACTTTGAGGATAATGCAGACTCTTTGTCTCTAGTAGAACAGCTCCAAGTTATAAAGAGAGATCCTCGTGAGCTGATGATAGATTTTAATGGTAGATTTCTCAAGACATGGAATAGGATTCCAATTAATATAAGGCCTTCAGCAGATTGTGCTTTCCTTTATTTTTTGAGAAGCCTAACTAGTGATATATCTGTCATGATTCAATCTTTAGGAGGTACTTCATTGCCCCAGGCTTTTGACCTAGCTATCAAAGCAGAAAATTGCTTAATCCAAGCAGGGATGATAGATAGAAGACCACCCATGCCTATCTCTCTTAATCTTCAGCCTACTATACCTCTACAGATGCCTCCATTTACCCCCATACCTACATTAATGGAACCTCAGGCAAGCACTAGCTATGGGAAGTCCATAGTTGACCTTCCTCAAGAGCTACTCAAAGTGAAAAGCGATCAACAAGCAACAAACAAGGAGATGACGAGCCTGTTGCAGGCTTTAACCAAAGAGTTGATCACTATAAAAGGGTAGTATTTGGAGGATGGATCACTTTATCAACAAGAGGATCAAAATCCTAACCAGCAGTGGCAAGTTCAGGAGCAACTATATCAGGAGTCTAGGCCACAATATCAGGAGAAGCATCAGAGCAAAAGGCAGAATTTGGTAAAAGGGCCTTTCCATCCATATAATCCAGTCAAGAGGACATTCCCAACATAAAGCATCAAAGCAATTGGCAGTCACCTGAACCCATTTTTTGGGAGGGAGGCCACAGATTGTCCACTTGTTCTCTTGAACTATGAGCTTCCTAATGGAGAAAGGTCAGAAGTGTCACAACAGGAGACAGTGACCTCTCAAGCACATACCCCTAAGGATGGAATGCAACAAGAGACTCACAAAGCCCAAATCTCAAGCTCCTTTCTTGGTAAGTCCACTAACACTTCTGTTAATTTTCCAAGTTTTAGATTCTCTCCTCCAGTTCAGAATCTTAGTCAACATGAGCCTAATCTTCGTGCATTTTTAGAGCCTATTCTTGACCTTGTCTCAGATTTCCAGCCACTTCATCCTATTCCTATAAATGAGATACCTAGAGGGTTTGATTTTCTAGATGATAATGAACCTATCCTACAGCAAATAAAGCCCTATAAGCCAATTCTTAAAGAGTCCACTACACCTCAAGCACTTTTAGGCCATCAGGAAGAGGATGATTTTTGTCATTTAGGTATACTTTTCCATGATAATCATGAGGAGCAGGTAAGGCTATTACATCAAGGTGGATTAGAGCAATCAGATCAGGATAAGAAAGAAAGTGAGGAAGGTGAGAGCCCAACTAATATTTTTGAGGACATGCCTTCTTACATTGAGAAGGATGAGGAGGTTGATAATGTCTTAATTGAAGAATTTAGGCCAGTTTGCAATAAAGTGGGGGAAGAATCTAAAGAATCATATTTCTTGGACCATAAGGAGGGGCCAGTGATTGTCAGGAATATGAGACAATTTGATACCTTTGATGAGCTGTTAGATGTTTCAACTAATGAAGAGGATGGTCCGCTAAGTGCAGAAGAAGAAATATTATGGCAGACTATCATGGAGGGATAGAATTTTTATCATCTTGCTGAAGTTATTGATGAGATGCATCCTGATAGTAGGAAAGGGAGCTCTCAGTTCATTCTTTCCAGGGGGTGCCCTTTAAGGTACTTAGCAAGAATGGAGGCCAGCAGTAAAAAGGATCCAGTCATGTTTGTGTCCAAACATGAGTGTTCAAGTGAAGCCAAAGCTGAGGGTGAACTTGCAGTTCAGCAAAGGCAAGCACAACTCACTTATCTACCCCTAGATGATGGAGATAAAAATCTGTTGGCGGAGGTGAGTCAATTTATTTATGTCCTCCAGAAGGTAGTGCATTGGTTCTTCATAAACTGTGTGTACTACCCTCCTTGTTAGCTATCCTCCTATATGAAAAGTGCAATGTCCTAAGGAGGAGGCATAGCTATTTCAACATGCCAGTGAATGGCTTTGTTTGACCAAGTTTTTGTAACTGGTTAGCTTAGGTTAGGTTTCCTGCTTTCTTCCAGTTTTCTAGTTTAGTCTTTCCTTATTTTCCAAGAAGTACTCAAGCATAGTTTTGTCCCTCTCCCTGTCAGAAAGTTTTTGTGCTCAAGAATTGACTCCTATGCCCACTGGATTGTCAAGGCAACTGGTCTAAATGTCTAGCAGGCTGACATCCCGCAGAGGTCACCAAAATGTTACCCAAAAATTCCCTGTCATTCATTTTTGGCCGCGGTCCTATTTTCTAAAGAAGTGCTCAGGTGTCAAAAACTCATTGTGTTTTCGACCTTCACTCTGAAAGCCTAGGATGTTTTCAACCTTCAAGAAAAAACCTCAGTTGTTTTCGGCCTTCCGCACTTCGCACTTCTTCAGTGTCAGCATCTTTCTTAAGTGTTCAGTGTCAAAAAACTCTCTGTGTTTTCAACCTCCGGTTTGAAAACCTTCTGTGTTTTCGACCCTAAGTGCGCAACTTCGACAGGTGGGTCCCAGTTCCTCAAAGCTGTGCCAGTGTAGTGAAGATCCAATGACTGTTGCATGATCACATGGGATCTTACGATCCCATGAGATCATATGACAACCATTGATGCGGTATCAGCAAGGATCGGCGGTCAAAAGATTCATATGGCGGTCAGTGGCTAAAATCTTACGGTTGGTCGCATGATCGCATGGGCTCTTCCAAGCCCATGTGACCATGCGACAAACCACCAACAGTTTTGGTGGTGCCACCAGTGGTCATCAGGGAACATCTTACGGTTGGTCGCATGATCACATGGGCTCTTCTAAGCCCATGAAACCATGCGACAATCCGTTAGCAGTTGCGATGGGGTTCAAGCATGCTGTCGACATAGTAGTTTCATGCTGGTCGCATGATCACATGTGGCTTCCTAACCGCATGCAACCATGCGACAAGCGGTCAACGGTCAGCAGGGGCTTTGCCTTCGGCAGCTACAGGTGGTGGATCTTGTGGGCCTGGGATGCAAGTGCGGTAAAGATCCAACAGTGGTCGCATGTTCACATGGGATCTTTCGACCCCATGTGACCATGCGACAACCTTTTGATGAGATCCTTCTATTGTGGGTCCGATGTGCCATGTCGTGCTGATGTGCTACTTTCTCATATGCCGAGCTAGCGGTGATGGTGTAGTTGTAAGTGGGGCCAGATTTTAATGGCAGAGGTTTGAGAGGAGGTCATTCTTTTCTCTTCTAACTTGGTAGTGTCTGATAAAGGGTTTCTTTGTTCGCCGAGCTAGTGGATATGTTTTAGCAGGCCTCCAAACTTGGCAAGAGCACGGTTGCACGGTTAGCATGTTTCGCATGGTCACTGAGTGGAGCCCAAGGTTAAGAAAGGTTAAAGTGACTCTACAACTAAAGAGAAGGTGAACCCAGGGTGAAGCCAGGGGTTAAGTTTGCAGTGCAATCTTGAGCCCGAGGTGTCATTTGTGGCAAAGAGCGATAGATTCTCAAAGCTTGTTGCATGATCGCATGAAGCCTTTTGGGCTCATGCGATCATGCGACCATTGACTTTTTCAAAGTGGTGTGGTCGTTCGTCTAGCTGAGGTGTTCAGTTCCTGTTGGGCCACGTGGCAAAGTTTGGCAGGTGTCATGTCTTGCGGGTCCCGAGCGTCTATGTGGCAAGCGGATGCAAGTTTTCAAAGAGGCTTGTCGCATGATTGCATGAGGCTTTTTTAGCTCATGTGATCATGCGACCAGTGTTATTTCAAAGTGGCCTATTTTTCGTGGGTTCTCTTCTGAAGATGTTGCGAGTGCGGGTAGCTGAAATTTATGGTTTCTAGAGGCGGTTGCAGTTAAAGAATGTGCAAAGATCTTTTAGGCAGTCGTTTGTGGTCCTTTCTATGATCTGAAATCAGATTTGAGCATTCATGGCTCAGTGGCCTTTCAGGGAGGTAGATGAGTCCAAACTATTTATCTGCAGGTTGATTGCGGTACATGGATGGGTCGTTTATCTGATTAGTTTTAATGTGGTAGAAATAGCTTTCATGATCAGATTTGATCGACCTAGGGTTTGATATTAAATTATAAAATTTGTAACCCTGGTTAATTTTGATGCCTGCTTGCATGCAGTTGAGTGATGTATATAATGTTTTTTGGAGCCTGTAGAGCTCAGAGTTCACATTTTGTAAAAGGAAAGTTTATTTCCTAGAAAGCTATCTGAGACACTTTCCTGTCCTCTAGTTTTCTCACAGTTTGTAATCTCCCATTGATAATACAAATATTGCAAAGCATTCTATGACATTTTTTATGTCCATGTGCTTCCTTGTTTGGCTTGTCTCTTATTGGATTGAAGTTTATGCATGTTTTCAATGGAAATTGGGGTTCCTAGTCCCTCTCACTTTCTGTGATTTTGTATGTTACTGTGTCTGATCTGATTTAGGTGTTTTGTGGGTATACTACAGCCCCTAGCAACCTTGTCTCATTCCTACACCTAGTTGCTAAAAAAGATGTTTGTTTGCAAGTCATAGGTTGAGTTTTCTGTTCAAACCTTCCTATGAAATACTTATGCAAACCTATCTAGTGAGTGGTGACTTATTAGACCTGATTCCTCCATTGATCTCATCCCTCTATACTGAGATCCAAACCCCAGTTTTGGTGCATCACCTAGTAGGATAGATTTGCTTTTAGTCATTTCCATTTCATGCACTCCTTCTATTCCTTTCCCTCAAAAGTTTACTTTCTTGTCTAAGAGAAAATCAGGGTGATTATCCAAGAGGAACCAGCCTAAAATCTAGAGGTCTCATCTCAGTTAGCAAAAGGTCCCACAACCTTGAGATGATTCCCATATTATACTAGATTATCAAGACTACGAGAGCTTGAGATCAGAGGCACAAATTCAGTCTATAACAGTTATCAGTATAAACAAAAAAAAAATTTGGCAACAAGTATTGCCTCCACTTCCTTAGGGACTGAACCATTGCATACATCTCCAAGTCATAGGTAGAGTACCTTTTCTTGGCCTCATTTAGCTTTTCACTGAAGAAAGATACAGGCTTTCCCTCTTGACTTAAGACTCCTCCTATGGTCCTATTGCTTGCATCACACTCAATGGTGAAGACTTTGCCAAAATTTGGTAACACTAGGATAGGTTGTTTTGCCACCTTCCTCTTCAAAAAATTAAAAGCTCTATCAGTGTCTTGAGTCCACACAAACTTATATTTCATGCCTCCCTTAATGGTGTCTATCATGGGGGCACTCACATTGCAAAAGCCTCTAATGAATTTCCTATAGAAGCTTGCTAATCCATGAAAATTTTTTACCTCACTTGCCGTTCTTGGAGTGGGCCAATCCAATATGGCATCCACCTTTGATGGATCCATCTTAAGGTTTCCCTTGGAGATAACAAATCCTAGGAAGATCAACTCTTCGTGCAAGAAGACACACTTGTCCAAGTTGATTCTCAACTTCTCCTCTATCAATCTCTTCAAAACTTATTCCACATGATCCAAGTGTTCTCCCTTGCTCTTACTATAGATGAGAATGTCATCTAGATAAACAACTATAAAGTGGCTAATTAATGGCTTGAGCACCTCATTCATGAGTCTTATGAATGTGCTATGTAAATTTGAGAGACCAAAGGGCATCACCATCCACTCAAATAGCCCCTCATTGGTCTTGAATGTTGTCTTCCACTCATTTCCTTCCCTCATCCTAATCTGGTGGTAACCACTTTTTAAATCCATCTTAAAGTAATACTTTTCCCCTCCTAGGCAATCCATCAAATCCTCCATTCTTGGCATTGGAAACCGATACGTTATAGTGATTTTTTTGATAGCCTGGGAGTCAGTACATAACCTCCATGTACCCTCCTTCTTTGGGGCTAACAGGGTTGGCACTACACAATGACTTATACTCCTTTGTATGAACCCCTTACTCAAGAGTTCTTCAATCTGCCTAGCCAACTCTTCATTCTGACTTGGTGTAAGTTTGTAAGCTACTTTGTTTGGGAGTGTGGAACTAGGAATGAAGTCTATACAGTGACTTACATCTTTGATAGGGGGTAGTGCCTCTGTCTTTCTATCAGCAATCACACCCTTATACCTCCCTAGAAGTTATTGCACCTTCTTGGGTCCCACTTTCCTCCATGGTTCTTCTTTCTCTATCCTGCACTCCTTTCCTTCTTTCTTAGGTCTTACCATAATGGCATAGCATGGAGTGTCCTTCATTTTTATTGTCTTCATGAACTCCTTCTCCCCTACAACTATCATGTTTCTAGCTTGAGGAGTCTCTTTTCCATCATTAGGCAGGGGTCTCATGGCGAACTTCCTTCCACCTTTGGAGATCTCATACACATTCACCTTCCCATCATGATGTGCATCCACATCATATTGCCAAGGCCTCCCTAATAATAGGTGGCAGGCATCCATCTCAGTCAAATCACATAAGATGCTATCATGATAGTCCCCTATCCTAAACTCCACATGTACCTTCTCACTCACCAAAGATTGTTGTTCCTTGTTCAACCATGATACTTTATTTGGGTTAGGATGAGGTATCTTTTTCAACCCAAGCTTATCTACCATAGAAATAGAAGCTAAATTATCAATTGAACTTGAGTCTACTATCACTTTACAAACTTTACCTTTCACCTTGCATGTAGTTATGAATAGGGTCTTCCTTTGTGCTAGCTCCTTGGCTGGAGGGTTCTTTAATAGGGTCCTATTGAATATAAGGAACTCTCCCTACTCTGGATCTACAATCCCTTTGGCTCCTTGTATGCTTTGTGTATCATCCTCTTGGGCTAGATGGACTCTCCTATCCCCTCCTTGCTGATTGTTCCCAATTTTGTCAGGGCACCTTGAAGCTTGGTGTCCAACCTGATTGCAATTGAAACACCTTCTAGTAAATACTCCTAGAGTTCTTCCTCCAGATCTCACCTCTACCGTTACCTCTTCTTCCTCTAAAGCCTCCTCTAGGACTGGCTTCACCATCCTGATTTTCTTGATTGCTAGACTCCCCTTGGGGTCTATTAAAAGATCTTCTCCCATTGAATCTTCCTCTGCCTCTATTGTTGGCTCCCCTTGCTTTGTTTTTGGAGTCACCCTACCTTCTTTGTCTTTCCTCAATCTTTTGTGCCATTTGGAAACATGAGTGCACTGATTTTGGATTGAACAAAGTTGGTTCATCTTGGATTGAGTACTTGAGGCCATTCAAGTACCTTGCCAACTTTTGCTTCTCACTTTCAGTCACGTTGGCTCTTAGAGTGAGTTTGTGAAACTCCTCCGTGTATGCACCCACATCCAAATCCTTTTGTCTAAGACTCTGCATCCTTTGGTGCATTAGGACTTCATAGTCCTCTGGTATTCAATAGTTGTAAAATGGATTCACCTCTATTCAAATGTAAAGGGGGAAATATGAGACCTATTCTCAAACCCAAATTCCCCAAAGAAGAGATCCGATTTGATCAACCAAAAAGGTTAATGCACAATCGAATCAATTTATGGAAAAGAATAGAGAGAGTAAATCTAATATTTCCCTTGCAGATGCATATTATGTTTGAAATATAAAATAATTGAAATACAACTACTAACCTCAAATTAGGGTAGATCTGGAAAATGTTGAATTCTGGTGTCTATGTGTACTTTCAAGAAAATCTCAAACCTGTCTTGGACTAGAAATGCCAAGACAGAGAAAACCCAGAAATCTTTCCTCAAGATGGCTCAGCTCGGGTTTGACCCTCATAAAAGGTCAAATACCACATTCTTTATTTGAAGTCCGATTTGAATTCTATTTGTAGATCTTGGAATTTTTCCGAAAAGGGTATCCAAATTTGCTCTCAAATCTGAAACTCCGCACCTATACCTACAAGAAAATGGAGGTTTTTGTTGTATGGGGGGTTTGCCTGGGTCAAACCCTAGTTTAGGAATTAACCTTGAAATTGAATTGAAATATATTGTGCATAAACAAATTAATTGAAACAAATCACCTTGCTTATGTTGAAGTCCTTGTAGAGGATTCAAATCCTCAAATCCACAAGTAAGAATGCTTCAATGGATGAAGGATGAATGTAGGATGTCTCAAATCAATGGTATTTGATCTTCAACACCAATCTTGAATAAATCTTTGCATATGAGAAGGCTTGAATGAATGGAGAAGGATGGATCTTCAAGGGGGCTCCAAAGAGATTGAATCCTTCAATAGCTAACAATGGATCTCCTTGATGGATGAATGCTTGAAGACTTGCTTGCACTTGAGAGCTTGCAATTGCTTGAGATGAGATGTGAAAAACTTGATGATAGCTTGCTTGGATGAGATATGAAAATGAGAGAGAAAGGCCTCCTTTTATAGTGAACTAGGGCACACTCCTCTAGATGGGCCACCTTGGAGAATTAAATCTCAATTAGGTCCTCACCTTTAGAAAATATACATAGATTAAATGAAATTAAAGGATTTACCATCTCGAAACCTAAAATGGCTGACCCAGAGGCGAGAAAATAAATCTCCCAAAAGCCCGAAGCCTAGAAATTCTAGAAATTGGAATTTTGAAAGAAGGGGTCAAAGTCGAGGTTGGCCCTAACCTAGTCAGGGTCTTAGCTCGACCTCGACCTAGTCAGGTTCTAACTCAACCTTGACCTTGGTCCCAGATTGACTCAGAACCAAGTCAGGAGGTCCCGGGGATGCCCAGAAACCTAGAACTGATGCCATAACAGGATAGAATGTTAGTGATAGACATAAAATCCTATGATTATCATGATGAAGGCCAGGAGGATCTATTTCTAAATCCTACCTAGAAAATAGAGCCATGGAAGAGGGAAATTCAGGAGAATCCTTAAGATCCTAACCCTAATTTCACCTAGAATGAAGGAATCAAGTGCGGGAAAGAAGTGGAAAGCAGGGGGAAAGCCAAATACATGAAAAGACCCAATCAAGGTGCTTAACATGACCCCAAACCACTTACTTGGAGGGATAAATTCTCTTATCATGGAAGTGCTTCCATTTTAAGATGATACATTAAGACCCCACTTTAGCAAGAGTATGGACTCAATGCAAACTCTTGGTAAAGGAGATTAGAATAACAAGATAATCTCATCATAATCCAAGGGACAAAGAGAAACCTTAAACCCTAGAGACTCAAGTCTTCGTCGAATCCTAGATCATAATAAGAGAGACATCTCTAGAGAAAGAAAGAAGGTGTGATTACCTCGCCCAATGAGAACTTATGTCCCATTATGAACCACACAGGAAAATGGTGCAACTGGAAAGATGGAATTGAACCACCTAGTGAATGTGGCTACTCACTAGTCAACCCATCAAGGATTCATCCTTAGGAATATTCTATTCCATAAGAATAAAACCAAAAATAAAAACAAAAGAGATCCATTCTTAAGGACACTTCCGACCTTAAGGGATCACAATATATATGTGTGTTTGAAACTAGAGGGATTAAGAGATCCTAAAATATAAATTTGTGCTTTAAGGATTAGTTACTAATCCAAAAAGGGAAAAGAAGTATCTTGAAAAATATGTGCGTATTGAAAAGTGTGTGTGTGCAATAGGTGAGCAGAGCGTATGCCCCCACATTAAAGTCATTACTTATACTTTAACAGGAGCAATGGCTTTAACAGAAACATAAACAACTCCACTCATTACGTTTCCATGTCGAGATGCCCCCAAACAAAGACAAATCAAGGGAAATATCATAGAAACATACAGAGAACACGGAAGGGATCTACCTACCATGGGATCAGTATGATCATAAGATAATATATATATGATATTATTGCAAATGAATTGACATCATTCCCCAAAGACAGTATAACTACAATAAAAAAGGAGGAAAGATCACATAAGATATACGAAGGAGAATCTTTTTAGACCATGACATTGAGACCAAAAAGAATTAGTGCTACCATATCTCGAATCCAAGCAGAGTACACAAGGAAACATTTACAAACAATAGCACATTTACGACATAACATTGAACAACACAAAGGAGAATAGAGATACATATAGAAGAATTTGAACAATTTCGATTCCTTTATCAACTTGCACCTACTGAGTAACAAGGATCATGTAAAAGAATCTAATAACAGTTAGCAAACACATTATAGGAGAAACACAGTACAACAAGCAAACACACAACAAATCTACCATGAAGGACAAGCCAATCAAGCATGTTGCCTACTTTCCCCATCTCATTGTATATCATTTAGGAAAGGTGGGTAACTCGTAAGAGGGACTATATCCAATATAGTAGGAATGATAGCCAGTTCCAAACAAGGATCCTCTTGAGGATCACTATGTTTGATACTAGGTGTAAGAGTTAATTGTGATGAAAGCATATTAGGTAAATCAATGTCAATGTCAATAGTCTCATATTCATCATTAACATCATCAGTATCATCAAGAGTATCTTCTTCATCCAAATTAATCAAAATAGGATCTAAGATATGAATAGAATCATCATAATCATGCATGTGAACATCATTATTAGTAACAACATCTTCTAATACATTATGCATAGGTTTATCCAAAGAAGGTAGAGATCTTTTAGCTTTAGCATGGGCATGACGCTTTTTATGACGTTCATTAGCAGATCGGTTACGTTTTGATTTTTTTGAGATAGGTTGAGAACTAGGAGGAAAAAGCATAGGATCCTTCATAGGTTCTTTAGGAAGATCAATAGGATTATTATCCATGGGAGAAACAATCACAGGAGCTTTGAGAGGTTCGGTAGAAGGAACTTGATTAACAGAACTAGAAGCCATAGTTAAAGGAGGTATCGAAGGTGTAGGTAAAAGACCACAATTAAGATCCATAGGAGGTATGCTTAATTGAAGAATCTTACGATGCTTATAAGTTTGATATGATCGAAAAAGATTATCAGTTCTAGAAGGACATGAATTAGGTAAGGAAGGCCAAAAGAAATCTAAAGTAGCACAATCTCTAGGCCTAGAAGGTTGATATAAACTATGATTGATCATCTTCACTTTGCCATCATGAATGAACTTAAGACACTTATGGATAGGTGAAGCAACAACATGCATGGCAGTCAACCAAGGCAAACCTAGCTTAACTTGAAATTGATCAGAGGTAGGAACCACAACAAAGGTAGTGTTCACAATTTTTCCAAAAAGTTCAACCAGCAAGGTAATAGAACCAAATGAGGGATAAAGAAAACCATTGCAAGTTTGAATCCACACATCCAATGTATCATAGAAGTCACGTTGTAAAATTTTCATAAAAATATTTTCTTTAGTGATAACATTGACTAAGGAGGTAGGATCAACAAGACAACCACAAGTAGGTATCTGAGCAATCCTAGTAGCAATGTAAAGGGGACCATCGAGAGCTTTAATAATCTCAGAGTCATTAAAGGTAATCAAAAGTTCCCGAGGTCTTTTATTCTTGAATTGTTGTCGAGGTTTAAGTTGAGGTTTCACTTTAGGTTTACGTTTAACTTGAGGTTGAGATTGAACTAGAGGTGAGGGTTGAGGTGAAGATAGAGACTTATCAATATGCTCCACTTGATTAACAACATGATTGAGATCATCCATCTTTGAATCATACATAATTTCCATAGCAGATGGTTGAGAAATAGTATTAGTATCATGCATAGGTAAAGGATTCATATAGATTTGAAGGTTCTGATTAGGAGGAGAGATAGATTGATTCCCACTACTATCTAGACTGTCAATAGATAAAACCTTAGAATCAATGAGATCTTGAACCTTATGTTTTAAAGAATAACATCTCTCAGTATCATGACCATTCTGACGATGATATTGACAAAAAGCATTTTGATCAAAAGATTTAGATGCAATTGTAGTTGGCAAAAGAGGTCGAATAGGAGGTAAAGTAATCATATTAGCAGCTAACAACCTATTCATAATAGCATGTAAAGTTTTAGCAAGAGGAGTAAATGTACGATTTAATTGAAAAGAAGTGGATTCAGAAGTGGCATTATGAGATGCAACAACAACTTGATCAGCAACTGCATTCACTTTTTTGTTTATCTTGACATAGTTGTTGAATTTTTGAAACTTGTTTGGATTAGGAGCAACATCACTCTTATCAACTGGAACAGGAGCCATTGTAGTGTTGCTCTCAAATTGACTCACTTGTAATTGATAATGATGAAGCACTACACAAAGTTGTTGAAAAGAGGTAAATTTAGTAAGCAAAATCTTATCTCTAATATCCTTTTGCAAATTTGAAATAAACATACGTTGAATATCAATATCAGGAATAGGATAGGAAATCTGAGCATGCAAATGCCTAAATCTACCAATGAATTCAGTCAATTTTTCTTTAGCACTTTGTTTAAAATGCATTAAATCAGTCAAAGACACTTGCAGGCCAATATTATTTTGAAATTGTTGAAGAAAGGCATTAGCAAGTTGTGGAAAGGAATCAATGGAATAAGAAGGCAAGGAACAATACCATTGTAAGGCCTTGTCATGAAAGGTTCTAGCAAACAGTTTGGCTAAAATCCTATGGTCATGAGCATAATCACTACAAAGGATTTAGAATGTTTTAACATGATGAACATGATCTCCTTTTCCATTATAATTCTCAAGATGAGGCATCTCACCTTGTTGAGGAACAGGAGTACGAATAATATCCCAGGACAAGGGACTTCCCATGTCACATGTAGGAATACTAAACTTGTTTTGAGTTAAGGAAGCAAGTTGTTATTGTAAGGATGATACAGTTTGATCCAAACTGATGATGGTTGAATCATTAGAGGAAATAGGAGTAGCAACGTTAGACACACTAGGTAAAGTGTAAGAAGATGCAGGAATAGAGGACACAACTGGAGGAACACTAGGAACTATAGTTGGAAGCGGATTGGAATAAGTGAAAGGAACATTATGACATGAAGGTTGTGATTGAGGAAGGGACACAGGAGGAACACTCATAGGAATAGAGGGAACCATCACAGTCACCAAAGATGGAGTATAGATTGGAATACTAGGTAAAGGATTAGAAGGAGGTTCAACACTAGTGATAGGAGGAGTGAACCCTAAATCTTGAGCTTCTTGAGCTAAAGGTTTAACATTTGAATGCACAAAATGAGTAATACCACGCAAGAGGTTAACACCTTGATCACTATCGTGGAGAACTTTCTTAAGAGCCTCTATAGCTTGAATGGAATCTTGATTATGGTTTTCTTGAAGAAGCCAATTACCCATTTTATCAAGTTCAGTGGAAAGTTTTTGGACTTGTTCAGGAGGAACTCTTAAAGCGTCATCCTCATCATGAGATAAATAAGAAGAGTTTTGCTCCATAGGATGATTGGAATCATGAAGAATCAAGTTATCATCAGGGATTCTAAGGAAAGGAGAAGAAGATTCAGGATCAAAGGCACCCATAAGTCTACGACTTCTTCTAACCAGAATGTTATAAGTAGGACTAGTGGTAGTAAAGCTCATAAATCAATATAATGCCAATGAACTAAACTAAGAACACATAAAGCATGAATATGAAATCTAATGGGCATGCAAGATCTATCACAAAGGAAAAATCTAATACTAACAAGATAAAAGGAAAGCACAATAAGGCATCCAATTCCACAAAAGAAAAGGAGAGTAAGTATGTCGGGTTCACCAAAATGAATAGTTGTAAAATGGATTCACCTCTATTCAAATGTAAAGGGGGAAATATGAGACCTATTCTCAAACCCAAATTCCCCAAAGAAGAGATCTGATTTGATCAACCAAAAAGGTTAATGCACAATCGAATCAATTTATGGAAAAGAATAGAGAGAGTAAATCTAATATTTCCCTTGTGGATGGATATTATGTTTGAAATATAAAATAATTGAAATACAACTACTAACCTCAAATTAGGGTAGATCTGGAAAATGATGAACTATGGTGTCTGTGTGTACTTTCAGGAAAATCTAAAACCTGTCCTGGACTGGAAATGCCGAGACAGAGAAAACCCATAAATCTTTCCTCAAGATGGCTGAGCTCAGGTTTGACCCTCATAAAAGGTCAAATACCACATTCTTTATTTGAAGTCTGATTTGAATTCTATTTGCAGATCTCAGAAGTTTGCCGAAAAGGGTATCCAAATTTGCTCTTAGATCTGAAACTCCACACCTGTACCTGCAAGAAAATGGGGGTTTTTTTTGTATGGGGGATTTGCCTTGGTCAAACCCAAGTTTAGGAATTAACCTTGAAATTGAATTGAAATATATTGTGCATAAACAAAGTAATTGAAACAAATCACCTCGCTTATGTTGAAGTCCTTGTAGAGGATTTGAATCCTCAAATCCACAAGTAAGAATGCTTCAATGGATGTAGGATGAATGTAGGATGTCTCAAATCAATGGTATTTGATCTTCAATACCAATCTTGAATAAATCTTTGCATATGAGAAGGCTTGAATGAATGGAGAAGGATGGATCTTCAAGGGGGCTCCAAAGAGATTGAATCCTTCAATAGCTAACAATGGATCTCCTTGATGGATGAATGCTTGAACACTTGAATGCTTGAAGACTTGCTTGCACTTGAGAGCTTGCAATTTCTTGAGATGAGATGTGAAAAACTTGATGACAGCTTGCTTGTATGAGATATGAAATGAGAGAGGAAGGCCTCCTTTTATAGTGAACTAGGGTACACTCCTCTAGATGGGCCACCTTGGAGAATTAAATCCCAATTAGGTCCTCACCTTTAGAAAATATACCTAGATTAAATACAATTAAAAGATTTACCATCCTGAAACCCGAAATGGCCGACCCGGAGGTGGGAAAATAAATCTCCCGAAAGCTCGAAGCCCGAAAATTTTGGAAATTGGAATTTTGAAAGAAGGGGTCAAAGTCAAGGTTGGCCTTGACCTAGTCAAGGTCTTAGCTCAACCTTGACCTAGTCAAGTTCTAACTTGACCTTGACCCTGGTCCCAAAGTGACTTAGAACCAAGTCAGGAGGTCCTGGGGATGCCTAGAAACCTAGAACTGATGCCAGAACAGGATAGAATGTCAGTGATAGACATAAAATCCTATGATTATCATGATAAAGGCTAGGAGGATCCATTTCTAAAGCCTACCTAGAAAATAGAGCCATGGAAGAGGGAAATTCAGGAGAATTCTTAAGATCCTAACCCTAATTTCACCTAGAATGAAGGAATTAAGTGCAGGGAAGTAGTGGAAAGTGGGGGGAAATCCAAATACATGCAAAGACCCAATCAATGCGCTTAACATGACCCCAAACCACTTACTCAGAGGGCTAAATTCTCTTATCATGGAAGTGCTTCCATTTTAAGATGATACATGTATGAACTGTTTCTTGACTTCCATCTTCATTCTTTTCCATGTTGTTATTACTTCCTTGCCTTAATCCAACCTCTCAGTTTGGAGAAAGTTCCACCAATTGAGGGCAGAGCCCTTCATCTTGGCTTTGGCAATCTTTCACTTGTGGCATTTAGGTACACTGTCACATTCAAAGTGATTGTCAAATGCCTCAATCTAGTCCATGCATTCCTATGGATTTAGTTTTCCATAAAACACAGGGAGATATGCTTTGGTGTCTCTTCTCCCTACCCTTTCAAGGGCTTCTAGCATGATTCTTTGGTCTTCTGGTAGGACTTGTCTACCTTGACTAGGGTCTTCCTCTTCATTTTCTTCTTCTACCTCGGAGTCTTCTTGCGCTCCTCTGACCACCTTCCCCTTCAACTTATCCAACTCTCTCTTCATCATTCTATTCTCCTCTCTCATAGCCCTGCTCTCTGCCATCTGTTCCTTGACCAATTTGGCCAACTCCACATTAGTTATCCTTAGAGGGATCTCCCCCTCTTCCTCATTTTTAGACATCTTGTCTTTTCCTTACTTATCCAATCAAGACCTTGGTGGCTCTGATACCACTTGATGCAAATTCCTGTAGCCAACCACCAAAATAAGGTCTTCAATACCTTAATCCAATCAATAATGGATTCTAGGATCAATTTGAGATCCTTTACCCACACCCGAGTACACTCTCCTAATGAGCCCTATAAGGAAATTTCTTTTATAGTCTCAAATCACCTTTATCTAAGAGTGGAGACTGATTTCCTAAATCCAATCTAGCTAGATTCCACACCCAAAAGGAATCATGCAGACACACAACACCAATTCCTCACACTAGGCCTTCAATCCTTGTAGCCTTCCAAACCTTGATTTTGGCCTTTAACTTCCAAAATCCCTTAACACCCTAGGGAACTAAGCACTGATCCAAATACCCTTTTTGATCCCGCAAAAGATTCCAAAAGTAACCAGGTTGATCCTGATCCAACACTTCCCAAACCCTCACCAAGCACACATGCCTAATTGATCAAGTTAGACTAAGGCTTCAATGAAGAATGAGTAGGGTGGGTTCTCAAGACCCCAAAACCTTTTGGAAATCCTATTCACACCTTAATTGATCAAAACAACAACTTACAAGGTTCTGTGGGTCTTCAACATTGACTATCTCCACTTAGCCACTTTTATCCTAGCCAAACACATAGAGATGTTTGGCCTAGGGATGGCTTGAAAAACTATCAAACCTCCTCATCACACCTCTAGCCTCTGGATTCTTTGAGACCATACTCCTAACTTGAATTCCCCTCAGTTTCATGAGGATCCACTAGTGGAATTGCAAGTTAGGCCACCATTTCTCTAAGTCCCTAGAAATCAGGACTGTTCTGGATCACCCGACCAAAAAGAGAATAACTTTTGATTGGTATCTGAAAATGACTTCAAACCAAAAGCATTCAGTCCTTAATACAATGTACTTATCAAAACAATGACTGTGCAATCATTCCTAGACCATACAAAACCGTACAGTCCACTGGTAATGCTCAAAATTCTAGAAATTCAAGGTTTTTCATTCGAAAACTTCAAGCCTTCGATTACAATGAGATCTAACGTATTGGTCGATCATCCTTCATGGATTTTAAATCCATCCCAATGGTTAGAACCACCTGATTAGGTGTTCTTAACTGATTTACAATTTGAGAGCAACTTTTCAAAGTTGTCGATCAACTTTTCAAAGTTGCATTGCAACTTTTGCAATTTTGGCTCCTAGGCTCTAACTAGACCCAACAAAGGTCTATATGGATCTAACCCATCCATTCTAAGCCTAAACTACCCAAACCTATAAAAAATCATTAGATCTACACATTTTAGACCATTTAGTCCAATTGAGCAACTTGTTTTATAAATTCACCTAAGTGCCAATTGACCTCACACTTGGTCTTTTATTACATCAAAGGACCCCAAAAGGATCCAACACCTATCTACCCTTTCCTAACACCCATGCCTCCAAATGAGAGCCTTGGTGCCCTGTACCACTCTCTCTCTCTCCCCTTCCCCTTCCCCTTCTCTCTCTCTCTCTCTCTCTCTCTCCCCCTTCTCTCTCTGTCTCTCTTGGGTATAATATTGAACATATAATATAAATACTTAATAAGTTAATATTATACTATTATACAATACAAAAATAAATAATAATATAATACATACTAATATAAAAATTTATATTATAATATTAATGCTATGCTATTATTATTTAATATTAATATTAAAAAAAAATTGTAATATATATTTTAAAATTGAAGAAAATACTTAACTCAATTAATATTGACATAAAAAAATACAATTTAATATGAAACTTGAAATTGAGAAAACTAGTGCAATTGAAATTTTGAATTAGGCGGGAAGTTTCGGATATCTGATATTATTGGATATCTAAAATTTTTAGATATCCGATATTATCGGATAATATCTGATATTATCAGATAATATCCGATTAGGCTTGGTATTTGCTTGGGCAATACGAAACATGGATGGTTAACCCTTTAGGCATGTTTAGGAGATTTTTTTTAATATCAAGACTTCGACCATGTAGTTGATGACTATTTTTTCACCTAAAATTGATGAAATGAAAAGGGTTTCTTAAAGACATTATTAGCTTTCCATCAATATAATTTTTGTCAAATTTTGAGTTCAGTAAGTAAATATTACTTATTTTTCATTTGAGTTATCTTTAAAGTCGTAATTGACATTTTGATTGAAAAACAACTATAACTTTCAAACCGTTTAACCTTTTTGAAATCCGAAACATGCATCACATTCTATGCTTCGACTACTATAAGAAAAAAAAGTTTTCAATTTTGTAAAGTTTAGAATTAGTTAAGGTGGTCAGACATGAGAGTTTTATTATTCTAAAAAATTTGTAGCAGAAAATTCATAATTAATTATTCATTTGGCAAAAAATGACAAAAAAATATGTGTCACATCCAAGCATGAGTCTACTACTTATATCTAGAATCTTGGGAAAATATATCATCATTTTATTGTGATTAAGGTGGTCAGACATACACGTACTTTTTATCTTTTCCCTGAAATTTTTGTACTACTGCATTGAAATCTAAAATTTTGAACAATTAGATAAAAAATTTTAGACAAGGGCTAGTAGTTTAGAAACTACATTCAATTTCCTATTGACTCTATTCTTACAACTGTATCATCTTAAAATGGAAGCACTTCGATGTTAAGAGTGTTTAGCCCTTTGAGTGAGTGGTCTGTGTTATGTCAAGAACCTTGAATCAACCCTTTGCTAGGATCTGACTTGTTCTCCTCATTCTGCTTCCTTCCATCTCCGTTTTCAGTATATTTCTACATTTTCTAACATTATGGACCGTGGTCCTGAGGTTTTTTACCTCAAGGTCAAATTTGACCTCAACTCTGACCTAGGGCAGAGTCGAGCTCATCCTTGACCCATAGTTCAGATTTTAAATTCCCATGATTTTCGGGTGTCAGGTTTCAGAGATATTTGTTTTCCCACCTCTGGATCGACCATTTCGGGTTTCAGAATGGTAAATCCTTAAATTGCATTTAATGTGGGTTCATTTCTAGGGGTTAAGGTTAATTGAGATTTAATTCTCCAATGTCGGCCTTCTCTAGAGGTTTGTGCCCTAGATCACTATAAAAGGAGACCTTCCTCTCTCATTTTCATCTTCAAGTTTTGTGAGAACATATTTCATTTCAAGCAAAGGTCAAGCAAGCATTTTCATCAAGCATTTTCGAGGAAGCATTCAAGTCCTCTTCTCCATTCAAGTTCTCCATTGAAGATCAAGGATTCAAGCATTCAAGCCATTGAAGGGATTTGGTTCAAGCATGCAAGATTCATTATTCAAACCCTAGATCTAGCCATCATAGTGGTGTGATCTTCCTTCAAGATCCTTTGTTCATCTTCTAAGATCCATTCATTCTTCTATCAAGGTGGATTCCAAGCATAAAAACATGGAGGTTTTGTATTTACTTTCATGATTTTGATTTACATTTTTCATTATTGTGTTCAAGCTTTCATATCAATACATTTATTTACATTCGAAATATAATTTCATATCTATCAAATTGCATAGCTTCATTGTTAGATCTACTTCTACTACTTGCTAGCATTCTTATTTCAATTTTAATATTAAGGTTGATTCCAAACTGGGGTTTGACCAAGGCAAACCCCTCAAACAAACAACAAAAACTCCCTTTTTCTTGTAGGTACAGGTGCAGAATTTCAAATCTGAGATTAGATTTAGATACCCTTTTCGGCAAACTTCTGAGATCTGCGAACAAAGTCAAAATCGACCTTCAAATAAAGAATGTAGCCTTTGACCTTTTATGAGGGTCAAAGACTACCTCCTGTCAAAAAGACAAAAGACTTATGGGTTTTCTTCGTCTCGACATTTCCAGTCCAAAACAGGTTGCAGAATTGCCCGAAAGTACATACAGACATCAGAAATTGGCATTTTCCAAATTTTCCCTATTTTGAGGTTAGTATTTGTATTTCAGTTATTTCAGATTCCAAGCACAATTCTTTATAGGGAAATATAAGGTTTTTTTCTCTCTTTCATATTCTCCATAGATTGATTTAATTGTGCATTAACCTTTTGGTTGATCAAATTGGATCTCTCCTTTGGGAATTTGGATTTAGGAGTGGATCTCATATTTCCCCCATACATTACCCCCAATAGAGGTGATTCCATATTACCTCTATTCAACAAATTTTTCACATAAGGTTCATAAGATGTTCAACTTTATACCTCAAGTTGACTAACCTTGATTTTCTGATTTATCATTGCCACTTAAGGCCATAGTTTGGTATACCATGATCCTGCACATACCCATGTATGAGATCCCCTTCATACTCATATTTTTCATACTACGTTTTAGGGTTCAAATCTCATCTTATATAAAAAAAAAATCAGCTCCATAAATCAAGATCAACAATCTAGATTATCTACTTAAATGTCGCTTAAGCATTCCCTAATTCTAATTGGTTACATAGATTTCATAAGGATAAATGATTACAAATATAAAGCATAATCACCTCCGTGATTTCCTCAACAAACAATAAATGTAGTGTAGATGTCGGCCACAATGGTTTACCTAAGTGTTTGTGCCATTACAAACACATATATCAAATCTGCCTTACTTGGCATATGAAGTCTCTAGCACTCGACATTAACTGTTATTCATATACTAGTGCTCAACATTGATATATCTACACAACTCGGCATAAGCTTGTTCGGCTATTACTGAAATACTCGGTGACCTCTGACTTGCTCGACAGTAACTACTACTCGGTAAATGTGCAATATACAAGTCTAGACATAACTCAGCCTATACATGATGACTTGGTCCTAATGATGACCGACCAACATTGCCTAGAAAATGACTAAGTGTAAGACACTAATAGACAACAGAAATTAGGGATCAACAAATTCTATTATTTATCATTTTAGTTAGTAGTTTGTAGATCGTATTGCAAAGAGATATTGGCCTGAAGTCTTCAAAGCTCGCTGGATTTGGCATTTTAGGCATTAAGGTAATAAAGGTATTGTTAATTTCTTTCAAAAGTTTCCGTAGGCTACGCATACCTTCTAAATCCTCTACTATTTATGGCCCCAAGAAAGGCCACCAATTTTGAAAGAAAATAGTTGGAAAACCATGAGGACCAGGGGATTTATCTAGATGAAGGCTTTTAAGGGCACTTTCTACTTCCTCCTTTGTGAATCTGGCATTAAGTAGTTTATTATGGTTTTCATTAATGATATTGGGAATGTTCCTTAATAAATCATTTCGAGCTTTAAAATATGAACCATCTTCATTGCTTAGAATATTAAAGAAGTAGTTTATTGCTTCTATAGAGATTTCTTCTGGGTTATCCAAAATTTCCCCATTGATTTTCTTGATAGATGTTATTCTATTGACGTTTCTCCTAATTTGGGAACTATTATGAAATTTTTTTGTGTTCTTATCTCCCTTTGTTAACTGTGTTTCCCTAGATCTCTGTTTCCAATAAGCTTCTTCCTTTGCTAAAATTTCCTCATAATTTTTTAGAAGCTCCTTCTCTTTGAGATAAGAATTCTCATCCATACCTTTAGCAAATACTTCCTCATTTAATGTTTTAATATCAGCTTTTATTTTATTTTTTTCCTAAAAAATGTTCCCAAAACTTTCCTTATTCCATTCAATTAGCTTCCTCTTAATTAATTTAAGTTTCTGCATAATGATGTATATTTTTGATCCTTTAAAGTTATCTTTCTTCCACCAATCCTCTATCAATTTAAGATAAATCTCATCCATAAGACACATTTGTTTGAACTTAAAGGGGTTTTTCTTTGGTATGTTAGGTTCCAGACAGTGAAGGGCTATTGGATAATGATCTGAACTGGAAGTATCCAAGATGGAGGCATTCATATTGAAGTCAAAGGATGCTAAATTTCCTATGAAGAAAAATCTATCTAATTTTTTTGCAATAACGTTCACATCTAATCTTCTATTAGGCCAAGTATAGTCTCCTTCCTTCATCTTGATTTTAGAGGCTTTTAAGTCCCTCAGCCATTCCTTGAATTGTAGAGTTGTTTGGGAAAGCTTCCTTGAACCTCCTATTTTGTTTGAGGTCTCTAAAATTGAATCAAAGTCTCCCCCTAAAAGAAAACTTTCATTGGGGTTTAAAATGATAAAATTTTGAATTTCCTTCCACATATTTCTTTTCTCATGCAGGAATTTTGGACCATAAACATTTATTAAGATTAAATTTAATTTACTCCTAGTGCTTTTTAATCTTCCACTTATCCAATTTGTAGATGAAGTTATCTGGGTAAACTTGCATAGTCTAGGATTCTATATCATTGATATCCCCCCAGAAGCACCATTAGATGGATTGCCACATATTTCCCATAAACCTAGTTTCTTTTTAAGATAGTTGTATTCTTCTGAATCTAACTGTATTTCCTGAATGAGAGCTATTTCTGAGTTAAAGATTGACAACTGCCTTTTAAGAAGGCGTTGTTTATTAGGGGCATTGATGCCCCTAACATTCCATGAGATTAATTTCATATCTTCTTGTGAAGGAACTTCCCCTTCCCTACATTTAGAAGCGATGTAATCTTAATTTGACCTATAACTTGGCCTTCTTTCTTCCGTAATTCTTTGAGATATTTTCTTCCTCTTGGTTCTGGGAGGTTGGCACAGTCATGTATAGATTTACCTATGGCATTCTGGCTTAAACCTAAGATATTGAGTGGTATCATTAGACTTTCCAAGGGTTGTCCTTCAACCTTTTCTAAATGATCTTTATCTAGTGAGTCTAGAATTTTAACTATAATTTCTTTATCCTTATTAATTTCATGTTCAGAATGTAGATTAATATCTAATCCTAAAAAATCATTAATGGCTGCAATTTCTGATAATTCTGAGACAATATCATTCCTACCTAATACCAATTCATATTCATCCTCCATCTCTTCCCTTGAATCCAAGAAATTGTTCTCTCGGTCTGCAGGTTCTACCTTTTCCATTTGAATAGGCGAGGTCTGTTTACAAGTAGAAAAGTTTTCCAAGATCGCCTTCGTCCTATCTATTGATTTTCCTTGATCGATGGGTAATGAAGTAGAGGTTGTGGGGGAGAGAATTAAGGGAGGCCAATTGATACCATATTAATTATCTCCTCTTGAATCTTGGTTAATGAGTTTTAATTCCTTACTTACTACCCTACTCATTTCCTCTTCCCGACCTAGAATATTTTTCAAAGACTGTTTATATTCTACTATTCCTATATCTTGAGCACAGTCACTAATCCTTTTTGATATGTCTATATCGGGATTAAGATTTATGAGTTTATCTTTATCATACATTTTTTCCTTTTTGTCACAGGAATCAACTGAAATACTCAGATCCCCTATCATAATTTCGTCAATAACATCTGTGTTGATTTCTGAAGTATCCATAATAGTAAAACCTCCTACATTTTTAAGAAAACATGCCTTTACCTTCAGAAATTGATTAAGAACTTATTTACTAGAGATATCTTTCTTTGTTTTATTGAATACTTAATTATCTGGGTTACTTTCCAACTCCTCCTCTTCCGCATCTACGGTTTCAAAAATAATAATAGGGGAAATTACATATTCATTGTGTTCACTTTTTATTCTAATTTTTCTTAAGGATTTTAAATTGATATCCATTCTAAAAATGATAGTAGAATTCGATTGTTTAAAAGGGGTATCCACAAATGCTACGAATTTAACTATCATATTACATATAAGCCTAAAGTATGTTTCATTGATTAGTTCTATAGGGAGATTCGGGAGAAGGAATTTAACCCTTTCAACCAGGAAATCCTTTAGATTGCTAGGGTTAAAGAGTGGCGACCAATCCATTATAGAAAAATTAATATTTCTAAATTTAGGGCAACCTTGCTTCAGTAATCTATCCTTCAACTCCATCTTATTACAACCTAAAAAAATAAAATCTTCTAATAGCAAGACTGTTCTTACCTGATTAGAGAATTGAGAGGTTAACCATGTTGCAATTTTAGAGGAAGAAACCCTGAATCCATTCCATCTTAACAAAACTCCACGATTCTTGCACATCTCCTGAAATTGCTCCAACCTGCCATATGTAAGGTCTAGGGTTAAAGTCCTTATATTAGAAGATTCAAGTGAATGGGGAGAGAACGGGACACGCCGGTGAGGAAGGCAATAGGGTTTAACCGAGGGAGAAGAGCATAAAAAGTTACCTGCTAATGGTTTTTCAACATCTTCTATATTCAAGAGAGGGGATAACCTATTCTTCAAGGAAATTAGAGGAGGAGAAGACTTAGAATTACGATGCTCAACAGAAAAGCCCCCAACCCTAACTTTAGATTTCCTAGAACTGACTTTGACCCAGGGGTTAGGGTTACCAAAAGGAGACAACGTGACAAACATAAGAGGCAAATTTACCTGTGGAATAGAATTTAAGGAACCTTCGGCATAAAGACTTGACGAAGACAAACTAGGGTTCCTAGCATATTTTATTTTCACAAAAAAGGAGATTTGTTTATCTAAAGATTCTACAGAACAAAAACTTATAGGCCATCGAGGAGCAAAGCCACACCTAGGAAATATCGAAGGAGAGCAAGAACCTCGGTCAGAAGTGCTTGAAGAAATTGTGGAAGCAAAGCGATAGACATTCAAGGTAGATGCCGAGAGTTAGAGAAATTCGCAAGCAGAGCCATCACAATACTAGGTTCTAATATTAATCCTTTATTCTATAATGCCAATTCTAACATTTTATTTTTAAATCTTTTATATTCATTTATCTTTAAATATACTTAACATTATAAAAAATAAATACAAAATCTTAATTAGATATATACTATTTTTTCCAAAAAAAAAAACCTCTAAACTAATTAATGTTTCTCTAAAAATTACAAACTATATCAATACACAAATATTGTATCATACATTTACTTATTCACTCTACCACAAAATATCTCTCATAAAAAATACTTAATACAAGATATAATATTATAATATTAACATTCTAAATAGCTCTTTACAATAATTTCTTTTATACACTTTATCACTATATTACCTTTACAATTTAAATTCCCACATAAAAATATTTAAACAAATATAAAAAACATGTTCATAATCCAAACATTATTGATAAAATACTACACATTTCCACCATTCACCCACCACTAAAAGACTCACTTTTATTTACACATCCAAACAGTGGAAACCCAAGTAACATGCTACCTAAATGATAAGTGGTTTTTAGACCCAAAAAAGGGACAAACACCACACCAACAGATTGTTTGCTTTGATTTGTTCGAGAAAGATTCTGTACCATCATGTGGACAAGGCACATGGGGAGGAAAAATCATACTATGTTAAGGAATTTAACCCCAACACTTGCCACGAGGAAAAAGCGTGTTTAGGAGCAGCTATCAAGGGGAAAGCGAAAATGCTCATAGCCCAGCTTAGAACTAACTCTCACTAGTTGAGATGCGAGACAAGTAGATGGAAAGTGCCTAAAGAGGAATGGGAAAATAGGACCTGCCTATTATGTGACACGGGAGCCATTGAAATATAACATCACTTTGTCATGGAATGCCTGACATACAACGACATCAGATCCGAGTACTCAAAGATGTTAGAAAACAACAGTATGAAGCTCTTCGAAGAAAAGCCGCTGGACAAGACCGCAAACTTGATCATCAAAATGCACAGAAGAAAAGAAGAATTAGTCAAAGGGTTGCAGCTGGATTAGGCAGTTGTGCGGGTCCCATAGACTGCTTTGGCCTAATAGACATTATTAAAATCTTTCATTCATTCAATCACGATTAAAAAATATTATAAGTCAAAAATTTTAAAAAACTCAACTCTATCAATCCATTTATTTTCCTCTGTTAGAGTGGCACGTACGCGGTGAGAAAACCTTCAATGGTTGTTTCCCGCCATTGCTTTTGTCAAACCAAGTACCGTTCAGAATTCAGCTTTCTCAGAAATTTCGCATCATAACACCCAAAAATGGTAAGTGGGTAAAGATTCTATCATTCTATTCCAATTTCCTAGAATAGCTAGATGCTGGGAAATGTTCATCGTACCAAACCGAGTCCCTCTACATTTTCCTGTGCGTAATGGCCGAACCATTCAAACGTTTTGGGTTGTGGACCGGGCTTTTAAGTTTATATTTCTGGTTAATACCACAATGTGTGCACTGGGTACGAAGTTTTACTCAAAATAATCAGTCTCTAACCATCAATTTCTATTCTAAGATAGGATCCTTCAATCTTTATATATGGGCAAATTATAAGGGAGCAGAAGCTTTAGGCAGTCGCAGTGGCAAAAGTTCATGGCAAAGTTAGCAGTTAAACTCCCGATGATATGTAGGCCTTTTGTGGGTGTTCTACGGAAGAATGGCGTGGGGTGGAAATGGCGTCGTGGGCTACATGGGCTGCCACAGGATGGCAGTGTCAGTTATCTGCGCAACAGCGTCAACGGGGCCGAGGTTTATCTGGTTGGACATATATGTATGTATATGTATATGTATATGTATATATACATATATGTATATATATACATGTTATACATGTATATGTACATATATTGTATATAAATATATATACATATATATGTATATGTACATATATGTGTATATGTACTAATCAATCCACAACAATTGTTAGTTACTAGTTGTGCTTTACTTTTCACATATTTCTATGCTCTCTTTGTCTTAATTTTCTTGCAAGTTCTGATTCAACACATACAAATAGAATCCATCCCTCCCGCACATTGACGTTGGGCACCTGGTTTATTTTTGGAATCCACGCACCACACTTCCAACAACTTACTAGTTATTAATCCATGAAAACCTCTTTGTTGTCGTTGCTTGCAAGTATGTACTTTACTATTTTTTTTTCTATTATTAGGTGCATTATTCTATAACACAAATCATTTTCATGGTTCCTTCTTGCCATCAGATTTACCCTCTATAAGCTATACAACTAACAGAGACTAACCATACCTTTTTTGTAGGATTTATGCCTTCAATGCACCTCATATATGAACTACCTCAATGATCAATGTGGCAAGGTCAGTTTTGTAGAACTCTCCCATACCACCATTCCTAAATTAAAAACATGATGTCTGCCTTAGAACATAGACTTTTCCATGTACCTTATACAAACAACATCGCTATTACAAAGTAGATTTTTAAAGAAAATATTGGCTCTCCAAATGTCAATGATATATGAGAGTTTGTTTTCCTTAAAGATCTTTATGACAATGACCAAACTGGTGGATAGCCATATCTTCATAATAAAATTTTCATATTCAATTCTCCACTTCGCACACACTTCTACAGTGAATCTTTTCACAAGTAACAACTTTTATATTAAACAGTTCCATGTTATAATATGTGTTTGATCCTTGTCTCTTAATATCTACAATTTGCCTTTCTACAAATCCGATGTATGCATGTTGCCGCTGTTGCAACACACAAAGATCACAAATGTTCCAACTTACCCTCGTCAAGCAATTTCAGGTATACAATACAAAAATTTGATAATAAATTTTTCATACTACATACTTATTTCTTTGTTAAATACTTTGCATAGCATACAAAATAAGACCATAGTTTTCATTTGGGTAAGTATCACACAACTAGTTTCTTTTGAGCTGACAAAAATTTACTCTTTGAAGGCTATTCTTTGCAAATCACTTTCCCTCGCTTAGTGAAGAAATAAACTCTAGATTTTACTATGTTTACTTATAACTAGGATTTTGACCAATTTTGGGCAATTACTGATTGTAATATTGAATCATGACATGATTATATCATTCTCTGTCATTCTTCCCTATTACTTTGAGTAGTCCTCCCAAATTGCTCAATCCCTTATGTTGTCATGCATTGTTTATCAATTACAACAGTGCCTCCAATGCTCATACCCTCTACAATGCAACACCAACAAACAAAAGAAATATCAAAATATTGGATTGTACCACCAATTATCTCTACAACAAGTGCACTCACAATTGCTGCTCCAAAACACACAAATTCATTAAAGAAAGTATTTTAGGTAACCATCAACATTCTTTTATAATATTTTTCATTGTGAAATCTTTTTACTTTCTCTCATACTTGTTTCCTTCTAGATACCAATATGGTTATACTTAGCATTATAGACTTGGCTAACAACACAACATTCCTTCTGACTGATTTTGGTATATCTCGTTTAATTATATCTATACTCAAATACACTGATCACAACAACATTATCACATAGAGACCATTGCCTATATTAACATTTTCATTATTTTTATTAATTTTTGAACAATTTCTTTTTCAAAATTGAATGTAGAGTATGGATTGGGTGCAACCATTTGCATGAAGCTAAATGTTAATAGTAATGCAACAAGAAAGTGCATATACACCGACATCTTTATGGGACATCTAAATTTTGAAAATTGCATGATGTTGCCTTTTCTACAAAGATTAACACCTTTTGTTGATAGTGAATTGTTGAGAAATGTGAATAAAAATATGCAAAATAATAAATAACTACTTTTTCCTATTCATGTCCATTTTCTTTACACTACTGAGTCACCAAGACAACCACCTTCAATGGAAGATTAGCTAAAGGCAATAAAATTGTATAGGCATAGTTTTAATATAGAAACACATTATAGTTCTAATAAGTCTACCAATCATTCAAAGTACTTTGTTAAGATATTATTTCACTTTTGCATCTTTATCATTTTGTGGAGATGTTATGGTCATCAGTATTTACTATATGTTTGTGTAACACACATCATCGTGTTTATTTCTTTAAAACTTCATTTTAAAATATACTTCTTCATTCCTCTATGCATAACAATATAAATTTTAAAGAACTTGTATATTAAAACTATGTTTATATTATATATTTCTAAATCATTGCAAATACTATTAGATTCTAATATCAATGCTTCAATTAAAAAATGACATCTCTAACATTTTATATTTACTTCCTTTGCATTCATTTATCTTTCAATATATTTAACAATATAAAATGTAAACACAAAATTTATATTAGATATATACAAATTATTCACGATATATGTTTTTATATAATCACAAATCATACAAGATACTAATGTTAAAGCTTCATTTTAAATGTTATTTTTCATTTGATTATGCATTACATTATTAATTTATAGCAACTCTTGTGTTGCAAGTATATTTATATCTAACAATGTAAAATATAAATACAAAATAAAAATTAGATATATACTAATTGATCATGACATATGATTTTATATAATCCCAAATAAAACAAGATTTTATTGTCAAAGCTTTCTTTTAAGTGTGATTCTTCATTTCAAAGCTTCATTTTAAATGTTATTCTTCATTTATGTATGCATAATAATATAAATTTTCAATATTTCTTATATTAAAAATATGTGTATATTTAACTATGTCAAATATAAATACAAAGTTTTACTCAGATATATACTAATTGTTCATGACATATGATTTTATATAATTTCAAATAAAATAAGATACTAATATCAAAACTTTATGTTTAATGAGATTCTTCATTTCACTATGCAAAAGAATATAAATTTTCAACAACTTCTATATTAAAAGTATGTTTCTATTATATGTTTCAATATCATTGCAAAAAAATTAGGTTCTAATATTAATCCTTTATTCTAAATGCAAATTCTAATATTTTATTTTTAAATCCTTTATATTCATTTATCTTTAAATATAGTTAACATTATAAAAAATAAATATAAAATCTTAATTAAAGCTATATACTATTTTTTTTATAAAAAAAACACCTATAAACTAATTAATATTTTTATAAAAATTACAAACTATATCAATACACAAATATTGTATCATACATTTACTTATTCACTCTACCACAAAATATCTCTCAAGAACTAGCTAATATATACTCTATATATAATACGCCGAGATGTATCGAGGCGTTGAATTTTTCAACTTTAATTATCATTAAAGGTGAATGACGAAAAAATCAAACACCTCGATACATCTCAGCGTATTATATATAGAGTATATATTAGCTAGTAGCAGCTGCAATGCGCATAAAACATCGAATACATTAATCTAATTAGGGTTATAATTAGAGTTCATATTGAAGGTTAAGGTTCATATCACGGTTAGGGTTATCATTGTTATATTTGAACTTAATTGAACTTAATTACTAAATGCTAATTCATACTCCTAACTATAATTATAAATGCCAAGACCTAATGGTAGATACTAAATCTTAAATCATAAACTAAACTATAAACTCAATAATATAATATAATAATATTAACATTCTAAATAAATATTTCTTTTACACACACACACTCTCTCTCACTATGTTACCTTTACAATTTAAATTCCCACATAAAAATGTTTAAACAAATATATCAAGGCTGCAAAACAGCTAAGTTCGCAAAATTATTTTACTCTTTCTTAAGTAGAAAATATAAGATTAGCAATTTCTTATAATTTCACATTTACAATACAATATTTTAATTATAATAATAATAGAAAAATAATAATAATTTTTTAATGTAATAATAATATAAAAAATTAATAATATGTAATATAATATATAATTATTATTTATTTATTATAATAAAAATAATATAATATAAATATAATAATAATATAGTTAAAAACTAATAGAAGATGATATAAAAATAAAATTAACTAAAATACAATACTATCATAATGATAATATTATAATAATAATATCTATATATATGTTTCTAAATGTATTTTTAAAAATCAATATTAGATGATATAAAAATAAAATTAATTAAAATATAGTACTATTATAATGATAATATAATAACAACTCGAAAATATATATGTGTTTGAAATAAAAGAATGTTTCCAAACAAATTTAAATAGTAATATTGTTCTTAAATTTTTTAAAAAATCAATCACTACCCAAAAAAAATAGTAATATTGTTTCCCATAGCAAAATGCTTCATTCAAACTAATAATAATATTATTGTGACCTAATCATATGATCAAAACATTGCAATAGGCAAAAATATTTCCAAAAAATCCATCCTCGTCAATTTCTTTAAGACAAATTTTTTTTATAAAATTTGATTGACTGGAATTAACTAGTTTAATCACTAGTTAAAAACAAATAGACAGCCTATAACATGTTCATAATCCAAACATTATTAATAAAATACTACACATTTCCAACATTCACCCACCACTAAGAGTCACTACTATTCATAATTTTTTTTCACCAAACAATCACGAATTTAAAAATATTATAAGTCATAAAATTAAAATAACTCAACTCTCTCAATGCATTTATTTTCCTCTGTTAGAGTGGGGCAGCGTCTAAATCCTCAACAAAAACGTAATGTCCCCTTATGTCTATGCTTATTGCCCTCTATGCATACCACCCACACTCTGCATCGCTGGCGTACTTACCTGTCAGTCTGCAACAGTACTGTCCACGGAAAAGACCTGCAGTTGTACTCAACTGAAACTTATTTTTTGCCCTAGCACAAATGTCATAAATAAAATATAAATATATATAATATTTTTATAGTAGGAATAAATTTGACCAAAAAGGTTTTTGTGTTTATTTAAAAAAGTTAATAAAATAGTAATAATTTTTTTATGCTTGTTTATTTATTTTATAATTTAAAAATTAAAAATTGATTTAGAAGTAATTTATTTGTAATTTTTTTATTTTAATGAATTGTATTTTTTATATTATATTTTTAAATAATTTTAAAATTTAAAATTTAATTATAAAATCAAATATTTATTATTATTCTAATGACAAATTATGTAGAAATAGTTTATTTTAGTGAATTGTGTTTTTTATATTATATTTTTAAATATTATTATAATAAAATTTTAAATTTTAAAATTATTTCAAAATATAATATAAAAAACACAATTCACTAAAATAAACTATTTCTACATAAATTGTCATTAAAATAATAATAAATATTTGATTTTATAATTAAATTTTAAATTTTAAAATTATTTAAAAATATAATATAAAAAATACAATTCACTAAAATAAAAAATTACAAATAAATTACTTCTAAATCAATTTTTAATTTTTAAATTATAAAATAAATAAACAAGCATAAAAAAATTATTACTATTTTATTAACTTTTTTAAATAAACACAAAAACCTTTTTGGTCAAATTTATTCCTACTATAAAAAAATTATATATATTTATATTTTATTTATGACATTTGTGCCAAGGCAAAAAATAAGTTTCAGTTGAGTACAACTGCAGGTCTTTTCCGTGGACAGTACTGTTGCAGACTGACAGGTAAGTACGCCAGCGATGCAGAGTGTGGATGGTATGCATAGAGGGCAATAAGCATAGACATAAGGGGACATTACGTTTTTGTTGAGGATTTAGACGCTGCCCTTTCGAAAACGTTCAATAGTTGTTTCCCGCCAATGCTTTTGTCAAACCAAGTACCGTTCAGAATTCAGCTTTCTCAGAAATTTCGCATCATACACCCAAAAATGGTAAGTGGGTAAAGATTATATCATTCTATTCCAATTTCCTAGAATAGCTAGATGCTGGGAAATGTTCATCGTGCCTAACCGAGTCCCTCTACATTTGTTCTGTTCGTAATGGCCGAACTATTCAAACGTTTTGGGTTGTGGACCGGGCTTTTAAGTTTAATATTTCTGGTTAATACCACACTGTGTGCACTGGGTACGAAGTTTTACTCAAAATAATCAGTCTCTAAACATCAATTTCTATTCTAAGATAGGATAGTTTAATCTTTATATATGGGCAAATTATAAGGGAGCAGAAGCTTTAGGCAGTCGCAATGGCAAAAGTTCATGGCAATGTTAGCAGTTAAACTCCCGATGATATGTAGGCCTTTTGTGGGTGTTCTACGGAAGAATGGCGTGGGGTGGAATTGGCGTCGTGGGCTACATGGGCTGCCACAGGATGGCAGTGTCAGTTATCTGCGCAACAGCGTCAACGGGGCCGAGGTTTATCTGGTTGGAACATGCCATGTATCGGCAAAAAGTGCACAGCTTGTTAAACAGGTATCACCACTTTCTTCCATTTGCATCTAAGCTGAAAAGTAGTTCGTACATGATGTTTGCCCGGTCTATTAAAGGGATTTAGTATGCTTTTGAAAATAACTTGTAAATTTCGTTGCCCTACCCTTTGAGATCACATTCTGCAATTCATTATCAAGATGCGGAAAATATATTAACAAGGAGTGGTCTGCATATCTTATGAAGTGGAGTAACCTAAAATTTATCAGCCTAAGAAAATTTAGGAGGGTTTTCCATGAGATTGGTTTTCTTAATCCATTTAAGTTCTTTAGAAACTTTAGGTGTAAACGGGAAATTAAGATTAAAAAAATATAGAAACCATATGTAAATAGATATCCAGAGTCAAAATTTAGAATTCTAATAAAGATGTAATGGAAAGCTTCACATAGATATAACAGTGCATAAATTGAGCTGAAAAATTTCAGCCCTACACCAACATCAGTCAAAGTTTGACGGCTAAAATGTAGAGCTCTTAATTCATTTTATTTCTATGCTTGTATTTTTCCAATTCTAGAGGATTGGCCTAAAAGTTAAAATGAGAACTGCAGTCAATGTGATAGAAGGGGAATTTTTTTCCTTGCACCTTACTTATTTGTACAACCTAGTTAAGTGCAACCATGCCTCTCCACCTACATTATATAAGGTAAATTTGGATTTTAAGGGTACTGTTGAGTGATATGATAAGTCCCAATGTGTGGGATTATTAGGATCAAATTGTCGGATGTCTTTTCTCCAAAAAAATATCTTATTCATTATTTGTAAGTTATTGTATTCTATTGGTTTAATAAACAGAAGCCAATTCGAATTAATTCATGTAGCATACTTAATCCATTATTATTTGGAAAGTATTTTATTTAACTTGTAAAACATTTGATTTATATGGAGCTGATTTCCATATTATATAAGGATATAAATAATAAAATATATTAATTTCTTTTTCGAAACTGCTATCCTATCCTCCATTGGATGTACATGCTGTGACAATCCCTCCGCAACTATCTTATATGGACATTTTGTCTATGAGAAAAATTATATGACAAAGGCGAAATGTCTTTGTAGTTGAATTGTTACTATATACTTGGGTATTAAACTCGAGAAATTTGACGTTAAAAAGTAGAAATTCTTGACTGAGTTATAAAGGTGGTGTGGTAGCGAAATTAGTACTGATTCCCATGGTTGAGAACTCTATTTTTGATAACTTAAACAGGGACAGTCAACTGAAAAACTAAGTTATCGATTCGGGTGCGGATTCGGATGCGGATGCGTAAAATTTTTTTTAGGGGATGCGGATGCGTTTGGATGTGTGTGTGTGTATATATATATATATATATATATATATATATATATATATATATATATATATATATGAATATGATATATGCAAAGAAGTGCAAGAAATATACAAAAATAAATAATTTAATAGTATGAATCAGAATAATGATACTTCACCATTGATCAAGATTCAAGATATTTCATATTTGATAGTTCAACAACTTCAACTTAAAACTTCATAGACACAAATATTCAAATTGAAAGAAGTTCAATAACTAATTACTCATGTTCACGATTCCAATGCAATTTGAACTACAAAATCAAAACTTAGTTCATCATTCAATCTTCATCAATCAAGAGTCAAGAGTCAAGAGTCAAGATTCACTAATCAGATTTAGAATCATAAGGATTCTCAAGAAAATCTACATTCTAATAATCTCCAACTGCTGCAAGTTCAAGATCATTTGAACCAAGAATGGTTTCTCTTGTGCTAGATGCACCATGTGTCATGGTATCATCACCATCATCTATGATTGTATTAAGATCATGAAGTGTTGCATCCAAGTTTGCACTCTTAGGGGTTACATCTCAAAGCTTGGCTGATCCTTCCTTGTATTGATCCTCCTTACATGACAAAAGACGCAAGTTGGTATGAATGTAAACCAAGTCCTCAGCTTTCTTTGAGTCCAACCGGTTGCGCTTCACTGAATGGATATAGGAGTATGTACTCCAATTCCGTTCAACAGCAGAAGAACTTGCAACTTGGTTAGTGTTCACAAAATTAAACATACAAATGAGAAACAAATTAAAGAATGTTAAGCACTAAATTTTAGAATACAAGTGGTAAACAAAAACAAAAAAAAAAACTTGCTTGTGAGAGGATCTTGATTGCAAGAGGTTGTAGATGCTTATATGGTTGACCATACATGTACTACCATGTGATAGGCTCCCATTTTATTTTGGTCCTTTATTGCATATGGAGTAAGTGTTATTACCGACTGGTTACTGAGAGGGGGGGGTGAATCAGTAAGAACTATTTCTTTACTTTTAAAACTTGTTTGAACAATATTCTTCTAAAACAATCAATCATATACAAGCATAAAAGTACACAAATCAACACCAGATATATACGTGGAAACCTTCAGTTAGAAGGAAAAAACCACGGTGAGACAGAGCTCACAACTTCACTACTGCAGAATGACGGCACCCTGTTAGGAGCTTACAAAGCATTGGTTAAGGTGCTACCCGGTTAAGAGATTTTTTACAAAAGATCTGTTAAGATCTGAACCCTGTTAGGAGTTGCCTGGTTACAGGACTTTGAATATCGATAAGGATGTTACCCTGTTAGGGGATTTTTACAACGAACCGATTAGGTCCACCCTAATAAAGGGATTTCAATTGCTTCCTCTACTAATAAAAGCAATGATCTGATATGACACTGAATGTCTGCTTAGATCATACCTCTTTCTCGGTTTGCCTGGCTATTGATCTCTGCTACCTCTGTGTCTGTAGCTCTTCTCTTAGAAGATGTCCCTCCTTTGCTCTACGCAATCACCAACAATCAACAACTTTCTTGCATCCTATAACCTATATTTATACAAGAGTTCACTGTCATGAAACCCTTAACTCATAAAACCGCCAGGCTGTAAACTCAACAATAAAATCATGCAACTAGCAGTTAAGCTTTCCGTTCTGATCTGGAGTTTACCTTGCAAGACATCTGTAGAAATAAAGTTAACTCTTGTTAAAAAGCTAACTCCACTTTTGAGCGGTCGATATCCTGTATAATCCGGTTTTAACTCAAACTGCTTCCGCAAAATCCAGTGCGGATCTTTAGGTAGTTTAGACCGGTGTCACCTCATACCCGGTTAGACTGGAGTATCCTCATACCCGGTTCTCCTCTGTATGCATTCTAAGACCGGTACGGTGAACTTGGATCGGCCTATCGGTGTATTGCCATTTTCTTTATCTATCGGTGCATACACTCATCTCCTCAACTACCGGTGTCTTCTAAGTATTGGGAGTGACCGGTGACCTTTTACTGGTGCATGGTGTTTTGTGAATATACACTAATGACAATCTTAAATTGCTAACAATTTTTGATCCCGAAGCATATAAGCCAAATTCTAGCCTCACTTTTTCTTGCATTTCATCATCTTGGAAGAGTCTTGCAAAAGTTTTGTAGCACCCATTAGCAACTTTTTCATCTGCATATGGTGCAACTCTATCTGGCATGGCAAGTACTTCCTCACTATAGTACCTCAGAGATGAGGCATATGCAAGGAGGTGCAATGGGGTAGACATCTTCTCCTAGCGATGATGAATGATTGCTTCCACCTTATTGCATAAGTCTTGACATTTTGTGGGGTCATTTTCAAGTTTTTGTATGGAAAATTTTACCTTCTCAACCATGGTGTCCATACCATCATACACATCCCCCAAGCAAGGTGTATCTGTATTGGCAAAGTGGATCATAGTCATGATAGGCTCGGTGAAATCCAATACAAATTGCACACGAGCCCACCAACTGTCATCCAAGACCAAAGCCTTGACCTTTTGGGCTCTTTCTAAATTCGAAGCCTTCCATATACTCCACTGGGTAGAAATAACCATTTGGCTCAATGCCGCTTGCACCTTGACAAGTGATGGAGGGTGCTCCCCTTAATACCACAAACACATAATAGAAACAGAGAAACAACAACAATTTGCAAAAACAGAAAATGGGCTTCTTATTATCTCCACAAGTGTGGAATTACAAATTTCAGAATTACAATATGCAAAGCCACATGGGCATTCCCCTTACAATATTCTATAGGACAAAGCCTCGAATCATTACCCAGATCTACCCAGAATTGCTCCGAATTGCCTAAGACAACACTATGAGCCTTCTTTATATAGGCAATTTCCACCGCCCGAGAAGGTTCTAGAAATTTAGCCCATAGGGCCGACCAAACTTAGAATTATTTTATTTTATAATTTATTACATCAAAGTTGGCTCAAAATAACTTTTGAAACCCAAACATAAATTTTGAAGGAAAATCATTTTTCGCCATTTCAGGTGACCCAACTTCGGAAGACCATAAGTCATCGCCAGTTGACCCAATTGACTATTATGACCCCATTCTGGAAAGGCCACGAAGCGTTCTACAGGCTTGACTTGCGCAAGCACCTGTCACCCAAATTTTCGACCTCATCCGGGGCCTCTAAAGCCTTCAAAACTGAGTTCAAAGTTTCTGTACCCTACTGCCAATACCGAAAATCTTCAATATCTACAAAGCTAGACTTGATCTGTCAATGAAACTTTACTGGCAGACTGATATGATTGAGATGAACCTCCACATGTGAAATCAGAACATTCCGAGATCGTATGACCAACTTACTAAAAATACGAAGTTTCCATAAATAGCAGCTCTGCACAAGATAGCCCTTATTGAATACAAAAACATAAATATTTTTGGGTGATGCGAGATTGCTCTTACACCCAGGATGCTCTTGCATCAACAAGTCGTCTCATAACAATAGTATGAGAAGCAAAACGGGTTTTAGCAACCTAAGCAAGTTAACAATATGTCAATAAATATTAAGCAAAGACAAAGTTATATACAATTTGATAATTGAACATGAACATAAATATTAAAATTTATTCAAATTAAATAAATAAATGAAATTTACTAATTACAAATTTACAATTTACCTTCAAGAACTCCAATTTGGAGAATGATCTAAATATGGATTGTGACATGTGGTGGTTTGTCACAAGCATTTCTATCTCCTCCCCCTCTTGGTATATTTGCTTCACCCAATCAATTTGAGTGCCAATTTGTTGCATGACCAAGTTTAGGGAGTGTATGGTGCATGGTGTCCAAAAAATATGGTCATACAGACTCTCAATTAGAGCACCTGCAGCCCTACAATTTTTGGCATTGTCTGTAACCACTTGGACCACATTCTCACTACCCACCATATCTATGGCCTCAATGAGAATTCTAGAAATGAAATGTGAATCCTTCATCTCCGCTTCACAATCAACTGCCCTGAACAACATTGCCCCTTTGGGGGACATTGCAATCACATTAATCAATGGCCAGTTTTTTGTATCTTTCCATCCATCAGACACAATAGTTATACTCGAAGTTTTCCATGAAGTTTTAATTGGTTGAAGAGCTTTCTCTACAGAAGTCTTCTCTTTTTGCAATACAGCGGTACGCACCTTTTCATACCCAGGACTTATGTAATCAGCTGGTGCTCTATTGATGGCTTGCACCATTTCCTTCCAATATGGTGATCTTACCAAGTTGAAAGGAAGACCATTGGCATAGAGGCAACGTGTAATGACTTCATCAACAAAACAAGCTCTCTTGCCTCCATTTTAAATGTGGTGTCCAATGGACCTCTTTTCCAGGCGGTAATTTCTACTTCTTCCTCTTCCTCTCCCGGTACAGGTACTTGCAATAATGGATGTTTGGAGGATTGAATTGGTTCATTGGGTAGTTGCGTTTTAGTATTTCCGGATGGAGGTTGATAAAAACTTTTTTTTGATCTTCTAACCACTTATCAACAGCCTCTTGTTCTTTTACATAGGATGCTATTTGTGCATTAGACATCCCTTTCCCATCTATGCCGTTGCACATACCCATTCCTTTACCACTAGGGCCATAAAATGAAGTTTGACCCGGGAATATGAGCTATTGAATGGTTTGCCTTTGTTACTTTTACAATAGTTACACTTTCAAAGATATGAGCCACTTCTTGAAACCTGTGATATTTTTGTGGTATGTCTCCATAAAGGAGATCCTACATCAATTTTGAAACTATCAGCAACTTGCCTTCCCACTGAACTTTGACTACCAGTGGCGGCCATTCTTGCACAATACAATCTAATTTCTTGCTATAATAAGAAATTAAATAAATTTAAATTAGAAAAAAACTATGAACATCAAGCATACAAGTGCAAAAAAATGATACAAAAATACTAAAATAGATAGCTAAACTTGTTTCTTTATTTCTTAAAAAAAATAAAATGAAAAAAACTTGAAAAAAATCTTCCCAAACTTGAAAAAATCCATCAAAATCTCAAAAAAAATTCATTAAAAGACTCAAGAATGGGATCAAACGCTTACCTTAGATGCTTAAAACTCCTTTGTGGAAGCTATCTCTCATCCCACGAAAACAATCAGCTTGCCTTCAAAATGCCAAAATGGAGACCAAATGAGAAGAGAGCCTAGCTGCAAACAAAATGAGATGCAAAATGATTGAATGGCCTCATTTAGGGCTGTTTTAGGGTTTAGGTGAAAAAAATACATTAAAAAATATAAAAAACACATGTTTTAATGTGTTTTTAAGTTGAGTTTTTTTGAAAAAAATTGTTTGCACATACGTTGGGCCCGCAGATGTCTTTGGATGCGCTTGGGTGCCTTTGGATGCCACCCGGAAGCACATCCTGGCCCCCAAGTGCGCTTCCGGGTGGCATCCACAGGGCACCCGGATCCAAATCCGCATCGGAACGCATCTGCCTCCTCATCCAGCGATACAGGGTGCACACTGGTAACTTAGCTGAAAAGAATATGATTTAAGATGTCTGGTTTCCATGCTTTTTAGTACTCTTTAAACAGTCAGTTTTGGTTTTGGTATTGTTCATTATTTCATCAAATTTTTTAGAGGTTACGTTTATTTTAAATTCATCCATACAAAACATAGGCATCTCATCATATCCTCAAAGCATCCATATTTAAATGGTAAACCATAAAATCCTTTTCTTAAATAAATAGATAAATGGTAAACCGTAAAATTCCTTTGCCTAAATAAATCGATAAATGGTTATCATCAATTTAATATTTGTCATAGAAAATAAACCCTTCACAATTTAACAATCGAGTCCTTCATCAATTTAAGCCTTAACAATTTATTAAAGTATAGGATTTTATTATTGTTTTTGATATTAATAAGTAGCAAAAACTAGGGTGCTGATGCCTTACAGTTCAACAGCCCAAAGGCGTATAGTCACAACACAATAACATTAGATAAACATAAAAAACCAGCCTAGAACAGAGCTAATAAAAGATAAACATAGGCCATAGATTAGCAGCCTATACACATGAAAGTTAGCATCATCGTATTGAGTAATACCAGTCAAAAGAGAACAAATAGAAAAACTATCTAAAAACATACTAGTACAACTGAAGCCGTAGCATAAACAACAAGAGTTCAAAGAGCCACTCGGGCTGAAACTAAAATTATACAAGGGGTTGGAACCCCACTAAGCATTACGTGAAGATTTAATATCACAACCTGATTGATGCAACACATTGGACTAGTATCAGTGAGGAATTTGAACAAATCCCTATAGTTACCTTCCTCTTGTTCATCTTCACCTAGAATCTTGTGCTGCAGTAGGCAGAGAGAGGTTTCCGAGCTGTGCATTACATGAAGATTGAATTTGGAGATGTTTCCAAGCTTCCTTTCAGCCTCTCTGACTCTATTTTTAAGGCTGTTCACCTCATTTTCCAGGCTTGCCAAATTAGCAGCCGAAGTCGCGTCAAAGCTGGACATGAGAGGTTTCTCCTCAAAGGGCAGCATATTGGTACCAAGATTAGTAGGTTCCTCCTTCATTTTGTCAGAAGTGTTTGAGTTGTTGGAGGTGGATTTATTCGAGCTACCACAATCATTAGTCTCCATATCATCGTCCTCTGTGTTCTTGATTTTCTTAGTTCTGTCATTAGCAACCTGGTTCCCCTGTTCTGTGTCTTCGTCTGAGTCATAATCCATAAGTAGCTTTTTTCCTTTCTTCTCAGATCTATTAGCCAGTTTATTAGATCTTTGAGGGGTGTTATGCTCCTCCTCCACTTCCTCATCACCATCCCTGCTAACCTCCCAAACAAAGAATTTGGCTGTTTTGGCCGAGCAAGGAGGGTTTTTGTCTTTTTGTAATATCCCTTATTGGATATTAACCCAAACTATGCACTTTTCTTAGAGAAATTTTGTCAAACAGTTTGATTACATGCTGTTTGTCTTTCAATTCATAATACAACATTGTGTTTCTTTGAATGATAACTAAATCATAGAATGTGCAAACTTTATGAACAACAATAACAAACCATAATACAAGTAGATTGACCTTAAATAGTATTCTATGTATAAGAACAAAGCTGTTGTTACAAAGTTGTTTCAATATGAAAACACACGGGATTACAAAAGCAAAAGAATTTATCTTTGACCTCTATGAAATTCAACTATTGTACTGCTGCTCCACACCTGTTTGAACTAACTGTAGCTGTCGTAAGTGATGAATTCTGTACCTTGTTTGTGCTTGTTTATGAAATGATGAAATAGCTCACAGGAACGTTAAAAGTTCAGACAACAACTTAAGCAACCTTGATATGAAGTCCTTGTCCCATCTCAACACCTCCATGGGTCACAAGAATTGTTCCAACTATGTATACTTGCACCAAAACTCCTGCTAGTATATTTATTAGATATTGCCCAAAAGGAAAGGCTTCTATTAAACGACACCCCACAAACAGTAGTAGGTAATCAAAAGGGGTTCGTATCATAGGGGAAGACACCTATGGCTAAGGAAAAGCTTCATTCTATAAACAAAAATGTAATCCCACAATTCACCTCCTGCCATAGGAATCTTCGAATAGAAGTGCAAACTAGAGAGCAAACGACATGAAGAATACTGTTTCGATGAGGAAAGAGTTCGTATTAACTCTTGCTGACAAACTCAAGACTCACAACAATAATAAATGGACACTATATTATCTTGGGCCAAAAATTATCCTCATACGACAATGTTTGAATGAATATATTAATCTTTTCAACCATATATTAGATGCCAGAATTATATATCTACAAACGGCTGCGGAAATGACTTCTTCCTTCACGGGGTAACTTCTCCAGCCAATAGAAACACGACTTCTTGAATATTTCGCCCCAAACTATATAAATTCCAAAGTATGACTAATGAAATATTTAATTCCAACTTTAGACTTCCTTCCATATGCCACCGATAATGAAAGGCTCAAAATAATTCACCACTATTACCAAAGTCTTCAAAGTCTTCAATGCTAATATATCACCTGTCACCAGGTTCTTGATAAACATGGCTCCATATTATTTTGATAATAATCTCGAATACCCACTGGGCAATCCTTATTCGATATACATTCAAACCCATAGAGTAGCCGCCCAGAATAGGCTCGAGCCCAAACAATTACTTATGGCATAGGTTGTTTACCCTCGTGGGGTAACAGACAGTAATTGCATACAGACAACTAAGTACTCAAACCCATAGAGTAGCTGCCTAGAATAGGCTCGAGCCCAAACAATTACTTATGGCATAGGTTGTTTACCCTCGTGGGGTAACAGACAGTAATTGCATACAGACAACTAAGTACTCAACATAGAATATAAAAGAGCATTGTATTCATGTATTCACAAGAGTTTTCCGTACATAATCATTCTGTCCCTACCAAAGGAACAAGTACATATATATAACGTCCGAAGGGGTGTGAGGTGAACCGTCGCACCTGTGTAACTCCTCTAGATTGACCAATCGTCTAACTACCCAAATTACCCGACAACATCATCCCCCCCAAAATAAAAGCCATCTCTGACGACTAAACAACAAAATGGAGATAATGCCCAGTATAAAAGAAAAAGAAATCAGCTAAGAATAAGTGGAAGGAGGGATCTCTAGAACTGACGGTTGGGACGCTGAAGAGTTGACCTTTCATCTCAACTAATACACCTGCTACATACGGATATCTAGATCGGCCTATATTTGAGAGTTGGCCTCGATTGCTTCCTTGAGCATGAGAGTAACCTCTTGTAGCTCCGTCTCCTTGTGACTGCACACCGCCTTGGCTTCGGCTAACTAGCCCTCTACTAGACTCTTACCGGCATTCGCTGTCTCCAGCTGTGCCAAAAGTGTTGCACGCTCCATTTGCCAAGCATTCTGCTGGGCGGCTATCTCCTCCCGAGATCTCTTTGCGGCCACCCGAGCCCTCTCTCGAGCCTCCTCTGTCTCCCGTGCCATTAACACTGTTTGCACTAGTTGGCGGCCCCTATCAATCACCACTTCAAGAGAATCCATGTACTCTGCCAAATCCTTGGCCATCATCACCTCTACGGGTTTCCCCTTCGTTGCCTGCGCCGCGCCTACCACCTCTTCTACACTCTGCCTGCCACCTCCAGCATTACCCAACTCTTCATCATCCCAATGGATGTCCTCACACTGAGGGGACGGAATAGAAGATCCCCGTGCCACCAATGCGAGGAACCTCTGTGCCAGGTAAGCACTTGCGCGACCCATCACTGGTGGTTCACTCTGAACCGTAGGTGTAGAAAATCCCTCAATTGACAGTCCCCCACCCATACTGCTATGATCAGAATCCATCAACAGAAAGTCATCAAAGGTTACCTCGCGTGACTCAGCCCCACCTTGCTCAGGAAACCACTCCATCTCCTCTGCCACGTCCCTATCCACGAAGGTTGTATCCTGAACAGGAGGTATACTTTCGCTGTCCACTGTCTCGGGCTTAGGAGGCACAGTCACTATGGAAACTCTTTCCGACGTCACTACAGCGGAGTCAGTTGAATGGGGGCTTGAACCTGGCCAAATGCCGGAATGTCTGTCGGATTGGAGACCAAGGCAACTTGTGCCACACTGGAGGGCACGGAATGTGGGAACAGTAACGGAGTGGCTGAAATTATCCCCACTTCTTCCTCATCATCACCCTCCGAAGCACTCTCCTTTAACGTCCCCCCACGGCCGCTATCCGTATCTCCATGCTCCCCACTTGCCTCTAACTCTTGTTTGGCTCGTTTCGAACCAACTACTACCTTTTGTCTACCCGGTGTATCCAAGTGGCGCCATCTCATGATGGGAGTCTCGCCCTAAACCAAAGGGCCCACCTTAATCTCCTGTGACAGTATGGTTGATGGAATTTGCCGCTTGACTGCTTCCAAGAAGAGCCCAATGGCATAGTGCGGCATGTAGAACGTGCGGTGCTAAAGCGTCATGAAAGCATACATCCGCTCAATCAGTACAGTAGCCCAATCATACATTTTGCCGCCCAGTAAGTGGTTCATCAATGTAACCTGCTGGAATGAAATATCTAAAGTGTGGCTAGACCCTGTAAGACGACTCTTCACTACGTCCATAAGGCATCGCCAGTGGCCCTCCTGGATGAAAGTCTTCTTGATTCCACGATTATGTGATGACTTCATGAGGGACTCCTCCACAATTGTGAGGTCATCTCTACAAACCAGTCGGATATAAAAATCTTTATTTTTTGCACTCATTTTTTGCGGCCTCAAGTCAACCTTCATACCTCTGGCTGGCAACCCAAACACTCGGCGAAACTCAGATATTGTGAAGGAAACCGTCACTGAGTGGTTTAGGTAGGGAATAGTGCTCTTCTTTGAATATCTGTCGAAGGCCTCAATCATTGCTTGCAATGGGCCTTCGAAATCTTTGATACAGAAAATGGGCATTTGGATAACCCATTGTACCTGAGCTCTTGAGAGGTTGTCTTTGACTAGTAGGGTTTCCGGGGTATCCTCGCTCTCATTCCACCATCTTTAGCATTCCAGGCCGTTCAAACTCTCGAAAGCAATCGTCTGTGCTGTGATCTCTCTCTGAGATCTTGCAGCCGCCATTTGTGGCCTCTGAATTTGCAACTTTTTCCTTGTACCTGTGCCTACAACTCGTGCACCAGAAGAAAGTGGCTGTGTTTTTGCTCATGCTCCTAGAGTCCTCTTCCAATCTTTTCCTCCAAGTTCGTTTGCCTGCCGATTCCATAACTATTTCTCCCTACTGCTCCAAATGAAAATATAACTGTTTTTTTTTTCAACTGCCGTACTAACTCTTTCTTTTGTTTTTCCTCTTCCTGCTGGCTTCCTTTTCGTACCATACAGAATGCAAGGTTGTGATGCTGTTATTCACTTCCTTCCCACCGTACGAACGTGTGTTTCAACCCTCCTCTTAACGTCCTACGGGTGACAGATGCTGGCCGTACTCTGCTATACGGTGATGACTGCTTGCATGTGGTGCTTGGCTTCTTGGCAAGGTTGCCATATGGTAGTGTTCCCCTTTCCTCGTTCGTTCTGGTTTCCTTCTGTTGCTGCTCTGACCGTACAAACACTAAAAGTAGTCCTCACCTCTCGTAACTCCTTTGTTGCTGCTCTGACCGTACGAACACTAAAAGTAGTCCTCACCGTACGGAACTCCCTTTTGTCTTCCTTTTATCGTGTGTGATAGTACCTTGCCATACGGTATAATGCCAAACCTCTCGCCGTACGGAACTCCACGAAGATACCTCTTGCTGCTTTTGCCGTACGGTAAAATGAAGTGTGGTGAATGGGCTGTACAATGTGTAAATGCTGTACGGCCAGGCGCCGTACAATGACGTTATTTATTCTCCACTAGCGCTGTACGGTAGCCACATTGCCTGCAAAAACAAAAAAACAAAGTGTCCCCTTGGTCCAACATGCGTTCCAATCACTCACGCATTCCAATCACTCCCTTTTCGCCGTACGGTAGCTTGATTGTATGGTTTTATGTGCTTTTGCATTGTCGTCTTTGTGGCCGTATGGCCATGTTTTTTTTTTCTTTCCGGCTTTTATCTGTTCATGTCCCCTCGTCGTTCACTCCTCTCGTGATAAATTTTCAGTTTCGAGCCATTGACCACGTCGGGAAGCTCCGTACCGTTGAGTGTCCATAGCTTAATTGCTTCCTTGCTACCAACTTCCCGGACTTTATAGGGGCCCAACCATTTCACTTTGAATTTCCCGGGCTTAATCTCATTTCGTCCATTATACTTAAGAACCAGTTGTCCCAGTGTGAACCTTGCTCGACGGATGTGCTTATCATGCCAATGCTTCCTTCGTTGTTGGATGACGTTAGTTGCCAATTGTGCCATCATCCTCCTTTCATCCAGTTTGTTTAGAGCGTACAGACGTTCCGAAAGACTCTCCATATCGCCAAGGTTGTTGTCAATAGCTATTCGGAGACTTGGCACCATAAATTCCATTGGGACTACAGCTTCCTGGCCGTACATCAACTGAAACGGTGTCTGACCACAGGTCACCTTGTAGGTGGTGCGGTATGCCCATAAGACCGAGGGTAACTTCTCCTCCCAGTCTTCCTTCTCCACACCACACGACTTGTAGATTACAGAGACCAAAATCTTGTTTGTCGCCTCCACCTGATCGTTTGCTCTCGGATAGTAGGGACTAGATAGAGAATGAAAAATCTTAAATTCCGTTGTGAGGAGCTTTACCATGTGGTTCACAAAGTGACCTCCCCTGTCACTTGTTAACTGAATTGGGATGCTATACCGAGTGATGATTTGTTCATAAATGAACCTTGCTGTGCTTACAGCCGTGTTGTTAGGTAAGGCACATGCTTCTACCCATTTCGTTAGGTACTCTGTAGCCACTACTATGTATGTGCATCGCCGTGGTCTACTGGTTTTCAAAGGTCCCACAAAATCAAGTCCCCATCTCTCGAATAATTCTTGAGCAGCCGAGGTAAGTGGTTTTCCGGCCTGTTGACATGTATCACAGCTAACGACCCACTCCTTGGCATCGTTGTGCAGCGTCAACCACCACAATCCCGCTAGTAGTACCTTCTTGGCTATTGTATCAGGCCCCATAAGTCCTCCCGCCAAGCCTTCGTGTGCTTCCCTTAGAATACTGGGAACTTCTTCCTCCATCATGCATCGTCGAAGGACTTGCTCTGGCCCCATCTTGTAGAGAAGCCTGTTGATAAGTTGGAATGTTCGACTTCTGAGGACTAGTTTGTGTCGTTCCCCTGGTGACATTTCTTGGGGGAACTGCGACGTGGAGAGGTACTCACCAATGCTGGCGTACCATGCTGGTAAAACCGCAATGCGGAATAGTTGCGCGTCTAGTAAATCATCATTCACCCCGTCGGCTCGCTCTCCCGATTTGATTCTCGACAGTTGATCTACAATCACATGGCTTTTGCTCGACTGTACTATAACGGTGAATGCGAATTCTTGCAGCAACAACAACCATCGGCTCACTCGTCCTTGGATTATTGGTTTATTCACCAAGTACATTAAGGCTTGGTGGTCTACATAAAATGTGAAGGGTGTCGCCAACTAGTGTCTAAATTTTTGTACGGCATAGACCATGTCGAGGGCCTCTCTTTCCGTCGTACTATAGTTCTTTTTTGCCTTCAAGAGTAGTCTGTTGGCGAAGTAGACCGGGTGATCCAACCCATGGTTACCAACTTGAGCCAATGTTGCACCTATGGCATAATTGGAAGCATTGACATGCACGTGGAATTCTTTGTCCCAGTTCGGATACGCCAAAATGGGTGCCTCCAATAGTCGGGATTTTAATTCTTTGAAGGCGTCCTTTTGAGCCGTCCTCCATACATAGGGTTCTCCCTTTCTGGTCCCTAAACTGGTGTGCTGGCGCGGTATCAATTGTTGCCTTCCCTTCCTTATATTCCTCGTACTCTGGGGGGAATTTGTCTGATTCTTCCTCGATGCTTAATACATTGCATGAGGGTGAGAACATCTCGTAGTCCTCCATCTGCCAATGGAACAATCTGTTGAGTGAATCGGTATCATCTTTTGAGCATCCTCCCAAATTTAGTACACCCTCCTCATTTGGTTCCATTTTGTGCCTTCCTTCGTCCCGTGGGTCTTTTTCTCCTTCAGATTCTGACCCTGAGGAAGAGGCAAGTTCCTCACTCACAAACTGGGTTCGGAGATCAATGGTAAATTTCCTCCCTCCACTCTCCATTGAAAGTGTATTCCGTTTCTAGTTATGGTTTGCCTTTGCTGCCACTAGCCACCCTCTTTCCAAGATGGCGTCGTAACCCTTCTGTTTAAGTGGGATGACCACAAAGTCAAGTACAAATGGCTGTGCACGCATCGTAACTGGTTGTGCCATTAGTGTCTCGAGGGGCTTGATCCCATGCTGATTGACACCTAGCAAATTAAATGTTGGTGGCCACAAGGTAGGCTTCCCCAATTTTTTCCACGTGTCCTCTGGTAGGACATTTACTCCCGATCCACCATCTATTATGGTGTCTGTTAGGATAGTGCCGAGAATGCCCATCTCCACCACAGCTGGGTGTCTGCCATTATTGACGGCTAGCAATATTGGATCCGTCACGGGTCGTCTGAGGATGGAAGTGTCCTTGTGCATGGTGTTGGTTTGGTCGGCCGTGTACCCAGTAGGGCTGTCCCCAAATGTGGCATGGTGTGTAGGAGGTCCTGAAGTTTCACCGATACCTCTAGTTGAAGCATCTACCGTATAATGTTTCGTTCAACGTCTTGTCTACTATAGGGTCCTGCTGGTTCTTGTGTCCTGCGTTGGGCCTTCATGGCTTTTTCTAATTCTTCCTGTGCTTCCAGCATCCTCTGTTTCTCCGTACGAGGATGGGGATACTTGGCTTCCTTAGCTTGCCCTCGGGTGAGAGCCAATATAGCTTCTTTTGCCTTTGCATTTCCTTTGATATCTAGCAAGTTAGTCCCCACACCAGACTTAGGGCAATTGGCATCTTCGTGGTCACCAGGGCCACACCACCGACATGACTTCTGGGGGGCTTCATTATTACTGCACTCTCTCGCAAAATGGTCCCATTGGTTGCATGCTCTACATTGGATCATCAGGTGTCCTTTTGCATCGTACTGAATTTTGGTACGAGTGGAATTGTTATTGTTCCCTTGTCCACCTCGTCGGTTGCCTCGGTAGCCCCCTAAAGATGCGTTATTGTTCGGTTCCATGGCTCCTGATGTTGACAACTGCTCTTGTGTAAAGAGCACTTGCTAATTTTGCGCCTTCAGATTATATGGGCATTCCTTTGTGGAATGTCCCATAATCTGGCAGATGTCACATAATGCCTTTTTGGGACAGGCACCCTTTGTGTGGCCACTCCCTTTACACTCCGTACACCAGAGTTCGTCATCTTTACTCGTATTCCCCTTCGTTGACTTAAATTCCTTCAACATTCTCTTCATGTCTTTTTGGAGTGTCGTGACTTTCTTTTTTGGCTGGTCGTCACTGCTGCTTTCTTCTTTAGAAGTGTCATCATCCGACGACGAAGATTTACATTTCTTCTTTTTTGACGCTTTGTACTCACCTTCCAGGTCCATGGCTCAGTTATATGCATTGTCATAGGATGTTGGAGGTACTATTTTCATCTTCCGTTGTAACTTAGAGTTCAAACCCTCAACAAACCATCTCTTTTTTAAGCCATATGTTGGTTGGCTGTCCATTTTCTTGACTAGCTCCTTTAGTTGACGGCCATAGGCTCGTACGGTTTCCTTATTGCCTTGTTTTGTGCCATAGATTTCTGAGACTATCTCGTTGTCATCCCTAAGGAGCCGAAACTCCTCAAATTCCTTCTTCAGTTGGTCCCACGTGGTTATCTGCGTTTTATCCAAGTCGGAGTACCAATCAATGGCAACTCCTCTCAATGTGGCAGGAAATTGCTTCATCCACTCATCCTGAACAGTGACCCCGTTGGCTGACCGGATGGTTTCACAGGTATGACAATGCCGTACTGGATCGTCCTTACCGTGGTCATGAAATTTGGGCAATTTCTCTTTATGTGTCACCATGGGTGGTTTGGCTGGTTGTGGTTATTGTGTCTGTAGTGGATTCTGTGCTTCGGCACTGCTTGTGCCAGCACTTGTACCCACACTTACTAGGTTGATGTGTGTAGTATTAACCGATGGCACTTGTCCTTGTGCCTGCGTAACTGGTGGAACCGTACTGTGGAGTCGTTGGCTCCAACGAAGGGTTCGCTTGTGCGTCACTAGCACCTTCGGCCGTACCGTCCCCTCCTTGGGTTTGGTTCTCCGCACCTGGTGTACGGGTTAGACCCTCCTCAAACCAATCTCTCTCTTCTTGAAGGAAGACCTTTCTCAGGCGTGTTTCCTCAAGTAGTTCCTCCCTACTCCGCACTCTCTGATGCTCCAACGAAGTGAACTATTCCTCGTCGGCCTGTGCACCTTCCATACCACTTCCGAGGTCCCCTTCGGGCAACCCTCTGGCAAGCTGGTCCTGGGCAAGTTGCCTCACCCTATATCGACGTTCACGTTGTTGTGCGGAAATTAAAGCCTTCTATGCGGCTTCGCCTTCATCATCTTGTGCTTTCTTATTTCTTTGTTTAAAAGATTGGGCATCAAAACTGAACACAAAACATTGCTTTTCAAACAAAAAGAAGAACACTTATTTTATTTATTCATGTCGGTTTACAACATTGTCAATTGCATTGCAATTGTTTCTATGTTCCTTTCTCCCTTCGGTTCGACTTCATATTTCAAAGTCCCCGACGGTTGCCATCGCCTTCTTCCTGACGACGGAGGTGTTCCCGTGCATGGTATGCGCGGAGGATTTCTTGACGGGGTTCCTCTCGGGCAATCTCCTCCTGGAGAGCGCGTTGTGCGAGCGATGCCTGTGCTAGCAAGCGAGGGAGGTGGTTTAGCAGTCGGTTGGCTGCAGGGTTAGCCTCGATTGCGGCCCACACGACAATGGCTGGAACTTCTTCGCTGGTGGCTTCTCGACGGACGTAGGTTTCTATCGCCACTTGAAACAGGATTTTGAATTCCCCGCCTAGTTATCTTCTCCTTAGTACAGTTCTATACGTGCGTCGTTTGCTTCCAGATTAATTTCCCCAAGTGGTAAGCCCATTGTGTCCGCATGCCATTCGAGTGCGTCTAGGCAACGGCGTCAGATGTTTACCCTCGTGGGGTAACAAACAGTAATTGCATACAGACAACTAAGTACTTAACATAGAATATAAAAGAGCATTGTATTCATGTATTCACAAGAGTTTTCCGTACATAATCATTCCGTCCCTACCAAACGAACAAGTACATATATAACATCCGAAGGGGTGCGAGGCGAACCGTCACACCTATGTAACTCCTTCGGATGGACCAACTATCTAACTACCCAAATTACCCGACAACATAGGTTTCAATATAGTTTGGCAATATTAAACTATTTGATTGGCCACTGAATATTTCAAACATTAGATGCTCAAATATTTAATCAAATATGCAATTCATCCTTTGCACCATGAACAAATTACTTCAACTTCACAAACAGGCAATATAAGGATATAGCCTCAATTTCTAATGCATAAATATTTTCTATTTCAATATTATTAAACCATTAGTGAATTGGGCCCACAAAAGTTATGTGGAATAAAATGGCCTTAATAATAAATCCATAGTAAGTATGTTTATTATCTATTATGCAGATAGTAACATATTATTTCACCCAACCACGATAAGGTTATGACATAATTAAATATTTACTTCCTCTAAAGTCAGGATAAAATCTCAATCAGACACTATTGATATTCAATCCCGCAATGCAATTTACCTGCAAATTTATCTCTAACAGAGACTTAACAAATTTGACACAGATGCAGACTTCGTTGTGAATCTACCTCATTGATGAACCGGGTTTTCGTCCGATTCCTAAAGGTTTTGGTCTCCAGGAAACTCAACTAATGTCAAAGCATCAAGCAATTTCATAACAAATTCAATAAAATCCAAACATGTTCTGAATAATCCTCTCCTTGTACTTTTATAGCATTCTCCAGAAAACTCTTGGTATTCCCAGTGCTTACCTTTGGTATTCTTTTTCACTTTTAAATAATAAAGTGACTTGACTTTATTCAATAACTCTCTATTGACATAAAGTCACTTTGACTGCTTAATTAAATAATTAAATTTAGTTGTCATTAAATTTGATATAATTTGACAACTTAAAATTTATTTATTTAATTGATTTCTAATGTCTTGAAAAGGGGACATTACATTTTCCTCTTGGAGGTCTATTGTGATGAATCTTTGCCCTTAGGGCCAATCTCAAGGGCAACAACGTCAAAGTTTTGAATTTCAGGGGTGCTCAGCTGAGAGGCATGTCAACAATACCAACAAGTGGGGGGGGGGTGGGGGGCTGTGACACAAGGGCCTCATAGAAAATAATGGGTTTTAGAGGGAAAAGTGCTAGGTGAAAATTGAACAGCCTAAAAATGAGGCCTTGGTGCAAGTAAGTTGATTTCTTAATTTGACGGATGCTATCCCTAACCTCAAACACAAATTTCTCAATAGAATTCAACAAGAAAAACGAACAAGAGATGATTTCATGACTCCTAAAGTGATTATGAAGCGGCATATGGTAAAAATAGTAAACTCTAAAACGCCGTTTCAGTGTAAAATACCTCATGATTAGATAACAGACCTTGTCCCAAGGAGAAGGTAGCTCCAAACTATTGTAATTGCCTTGCCTCTTAACCAAAGCTTTGTTGCTTGTAAAGAACCTGTTAAGACTGTCATTGTTCACTACACGGCTAGTCTTCTTCCATTTCCTGCCCTCGGTAGAAAGTCTAGTGGCCTTAGCAATGCCCTCTTCACTGATTTCGAAGGAAATGCCCCCCCAACTGAAATTCTTTTGTTATCCTAGGAGCTAGCAAATTGTGCAAGAAGTCCCTCATCAAACCCATTAAAGGATTCAATTAAATCAATAACCCCACCCTCCTTGTAGATGTGCCATATTGTGGGGTCATTCTTGAAGTCATCCAATTTTCCCGACTTGATGCGGTTGCAGTCACCACACAACAGTAACGGTAACGGAATACGATTTGAAGGTAGGAAGAGTGCCTATCTATTTGGTTGGGTGAAGTTATTTAACCATCTCCCAAAAAAAGCACCTCATGCAAGCTGTAGCTTCCCACAAGTGGGAGTCTTTTTAATATAGTACATATAGTGTACCTATCAAAACATAAAGGGTAATGATAAATGCAAGTCGCACCGGTTTTGTTAATCCTATAATGCCATCTCATCATATTATGGTACTCTTTAGGACTACTGCAATGAAAATGATTATGTAGGAGTTGCCTAGGCAAAGGTAAACAACCACATCATGAATAGCAATAAATGCCCTTTTGGGCAATGCATTTCCCATAGGTAAAGCCATCTTGCCACATCATTCATCTTGTATTCAAATTCAAAATATTTTGTCCTGTTCTTCACTCGTGCTTAGGAATTAAAAGGTAAAGGTAATGGGAAACCCTAAGGCATTAAGAAGGAGACGCCACTTCCCAAGTAGGGTGTTATATGTCATCTCCCTTGGGTTTTGAATACTCTCCATTCAAGAGAGTCGACACATCAGCTGGGAGAGAAATAGGGGTTCGTCAGCAACTCAACCCTTCTAGAGTGTATCCATTTTCAACAAGGGCATCTGCCACGGTGTTGCCCACTTTGTAGACATGATTGACAATAAAGGAATCAAATCCTTGCAAAAGTCTGTGAACATCACCCAAAATGCCTTCCATAGACCAGTTTGACTTGGACAACCCTTTAACAACATTTATGATGAGTTTGGAATTTCCCTCAATTGAGAGTGCTCTAATCCCAATGGAGAGCACAATCTTAATACCCCAAAAAAGGCCCATCATCTCCACTTGGTTGTTCGTATGTTTGGGCAATGCACCACTAAAGCTGCCACCAACATCCCAAAATGGTCTCTAATCACTCCACCTACAACGACCAAGCCTTCAGAATGCTTTGTTGTGCTGTCAAACTTCAATTTGGACTAGCTTGGATAGGGGGGGGAGTCCATTTTGTGTTTTTCTTTTTGAGTTTTTAGACGGGTCAAACTTCCCAAAGGACTCTTGTAAGCCCCAATTCTTAGCCATTGACGATCACTGAGAGAGGGAGGAATGGGATGACAAGGCCCCCTTATGACACTTAAATTCTCTAACAACATCTTGTAGAAGGTGCGAAAGACCACCTCAGGCAAGCATTCCTTTTCATGGAAGATCCTGTTATTCCTTTTTTTCCAGATCGCCCAACCTAGATGTAGAGGGATTTGCTGCCAGAATTGCTTGATATTGGGATTAAAGGAGATCCCTTGCCAATAGAAGGCTATTTGTTGAACATCCCTATTCATCACCCAATGGGTTTGGAGAAGCTGAAGAGTTCTCTGCCACAACTCACACGCAAAGGGGTAATGTATGAGTAGATGTTTAACCGACTCCTCATTCTGTTTGCATAGGACGCAATGGTTCGACAATTGTAACCCATGTTTAATGAGATTTTCCTAAGTAATAATCCTATCATGCATGGCCCCCAACCAAAATAGGTTGATCTTAGGGATTAATTGAGAGTTCCAAACCGTTTTCCACATTTCATTCTAGTCACCCTCATCGATGAGCATAAGATAGGCAGATCTCATTGTGAATTCATCATTGGCATTATTCTTCCAAACAAAGGTATCCTCCCTCGGGAACATTAGGATTCTCTCCTCATTGAGTCTCCTTTGTAAATCTAGTGTCGAAGGCATCAGCCACTGGAGGCCTTGACAATAGAGTTGGATGTTTTTCTAGGATCTAGATTGGTCCATGTAGTTTTCAACCTGACTACCAAAGAATCGTTTGGCCATCACACAAAGGTCGTGAAAGTCAGGGAGCAAGGAGAGGGGTGTGTCGCCCAACCAATAGTCCTTCTAGAAACGGGTTGTCAGACCATCACCAATCCTCCACTTCAAGCCTTGAAGAAGTAGGGACGTATAATTGAGTATGCTGTTCCAAATTTTTTACCCTGTGGGGAGTCCATTTGTGTTCAGAAAACGGTGAAATTTTCCCATATTCAATTACGTAGGAGACATAATGTCACACCATTTGGTTCTATGTTTGGCAAGATTCCATCCAATCTTCGTAAGGAGAGCCTAGTTGAGGTGGGAGATTCTCTGAACTCCCAAACCTCCCATAGATTTTGGCCAGTAAACAGAGTCCCATTTAGCCAAAGCCATCTGCTTCTTTTCTTCCATTCTAGACCACAGGAAGTTTCTCTGGATTCTTTCCAATTTACGTTAAATATTCTAAAGAGTGACAGGAAGTAGACAAGGATTCCCTGCAAGGACTATTTGAGGAGTTGCAACTTACTTGTGCTACTTAGGAGTTTGCCTTTCCAACCAGCCAACTTATGTTGCATTATTTCCAGGATTGTATTCCAAAAGGAGTTTGACACCTTAATAGTGAGTGGTAGTCCTAGGTAAGTATAAGGCAGATCAGCAGATTGACATCCAAGAATATTCCTAACTTTGTTAGGTAGAGAATATTGTGTATTGTAAAAATAGACTTTTCTTTTTAGTTGATACTTTTCCCTAACACCAAAGCATATTGGGTGAGGAGGTGTTTCCAACTTCTAGCTTCGAGCATTGACGCAATGCCAAAGAGGATTGTGTCATCAACAAACTGCTGTAATACCACCAGGGGTAGGGTGGAAGCAGGGATTTTTTCTCACTTAGAACAAGTAGAAAACTTCTTTCTAGGACTCTGCCAAAAGGATAAACAGGTAGGGGGACAGAGGTTCACCCTACCTTAGACCTCTGGCAACGCCCAAAAAACCACTAGGGAATCCATTTACCAAGATAGGGTTGTTGGTTCCCAAAACTGTAGATTGGAATCCTACAAGTCTTGCCAACTTGATGCTGGGATATCCAACCGGCTATGGCCAACTTGACGGAATTGAACCGTGTAATCCAAGTTCCTTGCACTTCTGGCTCTACAAGGCCAAGGCGGGTGTACCTAATCCTGAACAAAACACTCAAGCCCAGGATGCTTATAGTAGAATGGTTAAAATATTAATGCAGTGAAAGAATCCCAAATGGCAAGATGACAGGAGACTTTAGATTTTGCACGATGATATTAAAATCACTAAAATGACGCCAATTCGTACGACTATATAAAACAATGCTTCAAGCTTGTGAATTCTATATTTGCAAACAAGGATAAACGATTATATGAATGTATGAATAACTTATTGTAAAAAGGTAATTGTAAACTTCAAAGATAAATGAATACAATATTTCTTCAAAGGCTGGATATGAAACAATTGCCAGCATATAAAATATAGATAAAAGAGTAATAAAAACCAATGCCTAATTAAATGGGCATACAGAGTCAATATTATAAGCTGAAACGTACAACTTTATAAAACTTTAATGTATTTAAAACTATAAATAAACTAATAATCCAGACGCGACGGATCAATTATATGAACGCTATTTTAAACTAGTCTAGGATGTATTTTAACTCCTGTGATGCGGAGACAAACCAGACATAAATATGGAAATAATTAAATATTTCACAATATCTATGTTTTTCAAGTTTAAAATGCAATAATGATCCAGTCCACTTATCCAAATATTAAAATATTTATAGAAATCAATAAAATATTTACAAAGGACACAACTTAATAATAATTTAAAGAATTCTAATACGCACAAATAAAATAGATATGCTTACAGATTTTGCCTGAAACAAGATTGTACTGGAGACACTCCTTACGGATGATCAACCCAATACAATTTGACTCCAGACTTGCAATACAAATATATTTACTCAAATATCCAACATTCACGAGCTTAGTTCAAAAGTTTCATGCCTTTGCCAATGCAGGAATAATATATCCAAATATAATATTCTGCCAGCTTTTACAACAGGCTGTGTTCGTCTGTCCACATTTGATTTTACATCTTATATTTATATAAGATGGAGGAGTCATGCGGTTGTGTTTTTAAAAGACACACCGTTTCATAAAACACGCGTTTACATTTGTTTTTGCTTATAATTATAAACTATCATAACCGTGGCCTCTAATGGGAAAAATTGCAAGTGACAGGTGGAGGCCATGTTTCATGGACTGACGTGTTGCTTCACAACAAGTAACTAATACTTGTTAATTGGAATTTATAACATAGTTTGATATGGGGAAACCAAGTTTTAAAATTTCAAAACTATATTTATATATGTGACACGGGTATATATGCCGGCAAGACAGATAACATTTGAGTTGTCTTCCAGTCTGATAAACTCCTGTAAATTATATATTTTCAACTTCATTATTTAAACCGTGCTTGTAATACTTCATCCACTCGGGCTATGGATTGTTTCATGTGTCTTATTTTATTTATCGTGCCTCCTTTCTTCTACGTCATGTGTCCTCCTCTTGTTTTGGTGGATTTTAAGTCTTCTCCTGCAGATGTGCAATGCTTCTCGGACATAGCTGCCAGACCTGGCTAGAATCTTCTATGCTATCTGTTCCCTATTGAGCGTATGGACTACATGTTGCAACCATTTTGGCACAACATGGCTGCTTCTATGCTTTCTGCATGGGCTCGGGATTTCTTCTTTTGTCCTCTTTTCATCATCGTAACCTCCTTCTGTGCGTAAATGTTCTTTATTGTTTATTCGATAAGGATTGTCACTGCTGGAAATGATATTTCTCCCTGAACGCTTCGTCTCCACATGCTCACGGTACTCACACAGATGCTTCAGTTGTGTCTTGTGCAGCACCGAGCATCCCTGCAATTAAAAATAAAGAAGCATTAGATACAAAAACTGAAATTCAAATCATTAATTGCAAATAGGCGACGTGATTTCCTTGATCTCAAATGAAGTCAGCCTCAACCACAGAGACACGAGAATGGCGTGAGTGCATCTGGGAACATTCATCAATACTTAAAACTGATTTTTAAAAAGAACTTCTGTTCAAATTCGTAGGGCCAGAGAATTCGCATCTTCCTGAAATATTATGGCTCTTAATACCTTGTGTCCACCAAGGAAATCTTCAAATGGATGAATGTAATATTTCTGAACCAATCATATCCTTATTCTAATTGATTTGAATCTTGTAGTCACGCTTCATTGTAAACTGTCTCTGTTTGATATTCTCTGGAAGTCTTTATGCTATGACAAGAGAATAAATAAGATCTGGAAAACTATGTCTGAATTTAGACTTGAAGCCTGATCGATCCTGGATGCACTCCTCTAAATTGATGCCTGGTTATGATATTTTAATCCTTGTTCTTCGAACATATACAACTTTCAATTCACCCTTGAATACTGTTGGACATAATCATGCTTTATAATTCCCAAACTGCGAGAATCACGAGATTTTGGAGATGCATATTATTCCTTTCAAAGAGTGCCAAGTCTGATTCCAATCTTGGGTGACTGTAAAAAACTTATTTTAGTCATCTTAGGACACAACTTTTCCCTTAAATCTGTCGGTTTGTCAAGATATGAAAGATTTGTCCTTTGCAGATTCAATAATCCATGATTTCATATCAATATGTGATGCATAAACAAGAGTTTCCCTTAAACAGAAGTATTGTGAGTACACACTCCTTTGGTATATAATCATCCTTATGTAAGGATGGACTGCTGCTTACAATCAGCAGCTTAAGTCAGAATCTTTAATTCTGGAAGTGGCACTCTTTTTGTTGCCTGATCTCAAAATTCTGATTGGAAGATGCTCTTATATCAAAAGTGATAATGGCATACATATAGAAATAATTCAATCCAAGAATTGTCTTTTAACTAACATCTTGAAGAAAGCTTATAATAATATCAATATAATTGATCAACTTGCAAATCCTGCAAAACCTTATCAACCATATTAATAGAGTGAAAAGACTAAGGATAATGCATAGAATGGAGCCTAAAAATTAAGGCTCCATCAGTGGCTCTTGTTGGGGACACATGTTCCTTGTGAGCATGATGAGCATCCTAGCTATCTCTGGATGAAGAAGACCTACAAAAAGAATAAACAAAAACATAAATTAATTCATGTAATCATATCTAAACAATGTTTAAAAAATAGGTAAAGGAAAACCAAAGAAAGGAAAGAAAACTCCTTGAAGATCTTTACGAGAAGAATGGCTTCAAGTATTGCCCATGAACTGGGAAGTCCTGCACCCTTCCATCAGTGTCCAGCAAAAAATAAGAATGCTCTCCTGTTTTTCTCGAAATAATGAATGGCCCTAACCACAAGGCCTCAAATTTACCATGCTTACCTTTATCTTGATCTTTTGCATTCCATTTTAAAACCCAATCGTCTACCTTAAAAGACCTTTTCAGCACTCTTTTATCGTGTAGAGATTTACCCTGTTGTTGCTTGGTGATGTTCTGTTCTTGAGCGGATCTCCTGATTTTATCAAGCTCAACTAATGCATTCAACCTTTCCTTCATGAAGTCAATATCTTCTAATTGCTCTTCAGTGATGAACTTGTAAACCGGATGTAAGTTGTTGAGGGGAAGTCTTGCTTCCTTGCCATAAACCAAATTGAAAGGTGAGAAACCTGTAGACTTCTTCACTGTGATCCTGTCAGCCCACAAGGCTAAGTTTAACTTGGAGTCCCAAGCACGCTAGTTATTATCCAACATCCTTCTGATAATCTTCAAAATATTCTTGTTGCTGGACTCAGCTTGTCCGTTTCTTTGAGGGTGTAATGACCCTTACTATGAAGGCCACTAAAAACCCCAAATCTGATCCTTGGCAATTTGTCAAACAGTTGGCATGCACTGAATAGTTTTACTTGCAATGATGTGTTTCAATGTGTTGTAGTGTGATAATCGTTTTGGGCATCAAATGTTATTGAGATAACAATACCAATATAGAATGTAATGCAATGATCTAATACCATACTAAGGTAATGCAATGGCCAAATATCTCTTGAATTACAATGATGATCCCAAACTGAATTACAAGATAGCAATGTAGGCTGTTGACAAATTCAGAATTATGACATAGAGATGTATGGACTGACCTTATATTTCTCTATCCCAAATCCAACTACCAAATGGCAAATAAGACTGATTGCAATAACCAATGACAAGAACAGTGACTAAAATCTGGACTGTTATTACAAGTCTGAACACAGGCAGTTTTTACACAATTTCTTGACATTCAAATGCACTTAAAACATATAGGAAGAACCTGGTTAGGATGCTCCTCATTAGCTGCTGATGATAACTGATGAAGACCGTTGCCAAAGAGACCAGATCCGCCCAAACTGCCCCCAACTGTGCCAAATATGCAGCACTGTACTGGGCCATACCAGGCCGTGCAGGTACGGCTGCTGTAGGAAATTTAGGGCCAAGTCTTGGCTGCCGTAAATGGTGGTAAAAGGGGCGCCTAGGGTATAGGGACCCTCCCACAAATGCATAAAATTATCCGTCAAGAGGATAGGGAGATATGAGCAGATTAGTGGTTCCAAACCCTGATGTTGCAATTCTGAAAATGAGCCAATTTGTCTTCAAACCACCACCAAAATGATCTACCAATGCAAGAGAAGATCTGAAACCCTTATTCCAACCAAAATAAACCCTTACAACGAATTCTCAATGAAGTACCAATGAGATGGCTGAATACCAACTCCAAATATGCAACCCTTCAATAGATATTTCACTACCTCAGTTATGCCAATCCAAGGGAGTTATCGTTCCCAAAGACCGAATAGTATTTGCAGATCCAAAAGACCACAAATGGCTTCACAATGAAGAAGTAGAGGAAATCACAAAGCAAGCATATCCAAATGAGAGGCCCAACCCTCTATTTATTCACTTTTTTGAGAAGTTGCTAAGAACTTCTAGAAGTATCCTTTATAAAATCATATTATAATGCACTTTATAATAAAGTAACTTTATATTATAAAAAGTGCAATCTCAACTTAAAATTATAACGTATGGGCCCCACAAAACACGTAATAATAAAATATAATCTCTTAACACTTCTTCAAGAGCAAATATGACCATCTGATCCACAAAAATGACTCTCTCTCCAAACCATTTGCCTACGAGAGTCGATAATAGGCAAATCCATCCTAAAAGCACATGTCTCTAGAAAGGGGACATGATAGAGGGTGATAAGGAGATGAATAGGACACAATTATACCATATTTCCCACATAAATCAGAAAACTCTTTTGATCTGAGCACATACCGTTATCTGCAATAATTTTTTTAGGGACTCCAAACCTAGTTATAATATTTTCCATCAAGAACTTAGTCACAACCTTGCTTGTGGATTGCCTGGTAGGTATGGCCTCCACCCGTTTCGTGAAGTAATCTATAGCCACTAAGATCCAACTATGTCCACCACTTGACTTATCACTGATCTCTCCAATGAAATCAATTCCCCACATCTGGACAGGTTCTTCTGTCTGCAAAGTCCTGAGAGGAAGGGCACCCTCGTACTTGATGCAGGGCAGGGATGGAGGATCCAATAATGGATGATCCAAACCTACAACTGCCAATTATAACAACAATTGCAGCAGAATACAACAAGATAATGATTCAAGACAGAATTTCATTCAACATGCCCAATTGTAAGGCCTTTCGGGTTTCGGCCTATTACAATGAAATTACAAAGTATCTCAGTAATCTCCTAGCTATTCCAACTCTGGTACACCTCAGTAACTGATGGAAACACTAAGGCAGATCTGAACTTGAGCTCGCAAGCCTCCAAGCAATCTCCTTGTTTCCAAGTATGCAAACCACTAGCTCTGCTATTACAATATCAAACAAAACATTTGATCTACAAGATCTCACAGGATCCAATTATGCTTCTAATCTCATGCCACTACCAATCTACCATCCAACTGACTACCAAACATCTACCCAAGCCCTCAATATATAGCCAGCTAAGCCACAAGTCGGCCAGTCAGGCTTTAGTTACAATATAGGTCCAGTTTGGAAGTTTTAAATCAAAACTAATGAAAGAGTGATCACCACTTGATGCGCCTTTGGATTTAGGTACACACATGACCCAATAACCTTCCTTTAAGGGCGCAAGGCCCCATTTGATCACACGTAAGTGCGCAAGAAGAAACACTACACATTTCATTCGAAAATTGGTAGAAAATAGGTCCCGGGCCAAAACGGCCATAACTTTTTACTCATAATGAATTAGGAGTTGCGCCTTTGGGAAAAGATAGTATTTTAGGTCCTCTTAAAGTCCTAAAGAGCACAAAGGCTGATTCATTAAGGATAAACATCGCCATGATGCGCAATCAGCGCCAAAACTGCAGGAACGGCTCCGACGGGAACACTAGCAGAAAATAGGTCCCTGAGCAAAACGGTCATAACTTTTTAGTCATAATGAATTAGGAGTTGCGCCCTTGGGAAATGATAGTAATTTAGGTCCTCTTTAAGGCCCTAAGGGCGCAAAGGCTGAATCATTAAGGATCATCAGTGCCACATCCCGCAATCAGCTCCAAAACTGTAAGAAAATATTGCTCCGACGACAAGTAAAACAACTCCAACTTTGAAATAGTCCAACCAATCCTTATGAGATCTTAGGGAAAGGTTCCAAAATAGGTTCTCAACATCATGTAAGCTTCTCACACTATGAAACCAACAAATGAAATGATTACAAAGAAAACAACAGAAAATAGGAAATGTTTTTGGTTGGTGCAAGATTGCTCAAAGCTTGAGATGCTCCTGCATCAGACACCCCAGGTAAATAAAAGAAAGTTCTAATGAACTTTTAAAGGGAATTAGAACAGGTATTCCATATCTATTCTTAACCCATATCTCCTCCTGTCCTTCATTCCATGCTGTCTTTACTTTATCCATTGTCACACTTAGCAAATCAGCTTGTCCTGCACCTTTCTCAGCTTTCCTTTTTGCTACTGACTGAAACTGATTCTGACCATCTTTTCCTTTGTTGATTACACCAGCACTTCGGTGAATCACATCTTCTCTAGACTTACTAATCATCTCAACATCATCTACAGTCCTCTCTGTCACTAGTGCTATCATTTGCTGCACTATCTTTTTCAGAAAGTCCATCTGCCTCTTAATCTCTATAAATTCCTCAACTATGTCATGCTCTTTGTCTTTCAAATTCAGCTTCCTTTCATTCACAGGAATAGGTTCATCAACTTTCTTCTCCTGATGTTTGTCATAAGGACAACACCTAATAACTCCACATCCCTTAGCTCCAACTTCCTCCAAAGGTAATAACTTATGCCTAGATCCACCATGCATTACCACATATGTATTTGCACGACCATCAAACATAACATGTCTATCAAATTGCCAAGGTCTCCCAAGTAATAGATGACAAGCATCCATAGGCAATATATCACACAATATTTCATCATGATAAGATCCAATCTGAAAATTAACCAAGCATTGTTCTTCAATCCTAACCTTAGACATATCTTGTATCCAACTAATCTGATAAGGATTAGGATGTTTCCTTCTTTCCAAATTCAACTTACTAACCATCTCTTCTGAAACAAAATTCTCAGAACTACCACCATCAACTATAACATTACATACCTTATCCTTGCACTTACATCTTGTTCTGAACAAATTTCTTCTTTGTACTGGTTCCTGGACACATGTAGCCAACCTCCTAGTGAGAAGAAATTCACCTTGTTTTGTAGCATTCTCAATGTTTTTTTCAGCAGTTAATGCAACTCTTTTCTTAGGACATTCAAAACTTCTATGACCTTGTTCACCACAGTTATAACAAGTAATAGTGAACTCATTTCTCCTTCTCCCTCTCTGTCCAACATTTTAGTTATTATTAGCAGCTTGACCACTGCTAGATCCTTCATTAGTCTTCTTAGGATTTCCTCCAGCAACTGTTTCATCAGTCTTTCCACCTTTGTTCCTATTTTGTCTTTCTTCAAACCTCTTTTTCAACTTCTCCTCAATCTTCAATGCCATCTGATAAGAATCTCCTATAGTTGTCATCCAAACAATAAGTAACTCTTCTTGAATACTATGTCTCAAGCCATAAACATACCTAGCAACCTTCTCTTTATCAGCTTCAGAATGACCAGTCCTAATTAGGAGTTTGTAAAACTCTTCAGTATACTCTTGCACTGATTTGTTTGTCTGCTTCAAAGCTTGCAACTTCTTAAACATCTCCAATTCATAATCCACTGGAATGAATTGCTTCTTCAACTTGTCAACCATTCGGTTCCACTTAGTAATCTTTTCTTTTCCTCTTCTACCTCTTTCCAATTGAACTTCTCTCCAGCAAATATTTGCATGACCTTTCAACTTAGTCTTTGCAAATTGAACTCTATTAGGATCTTCTATTTCCTCATACTCAAAGTATTCATCTATCTCATTAATCTAGTCAATCAACTTCTCTGACCTAAGGCTTCTAGCAAATGTAGAAACTTCAATCTTAGGTCTCTTCCCAATCTTAGACATAGCTTTCAGGATTCTACTTTCTTCTGGATCTCTGACTTCTTCTATAGCTTCTTCAAATTGATCTTCTTCAGACTCATCACTTTCATCCTTCAAGGTAGTCTTCTTTCTCAATTCCTCTTGCAGATCTTGCACTTGTTTTTGCAAAGCCCTAAAATCATTAGGACTGAATTCTCTAGCAGGTTCTTCCTCTGAGATCTCATGAGCTCTCCTTGGAGGCATCTTCAATACAAGGTCCTGGTGTAGACTACCTCAACCTCAGGGATCTGTCCACACACTCAAGATCTTCAAGCTCTGATACCACTTGACGCAGGGCAGGGATGGAGGATCCAATAATGGATGAACCAAACCTACAACTGCCAATTATAACAACAACAATTGTAGTGGAATACAACAAGATAATGATTCAAGATAGAATTTCATTCAACATGCTCGGCTGTAAGGCCTTCCGGGTTTCGGCCTATTACAATGAAATTACAAAGTATCTCAGTAATCTCCTAGCTATTCCAGCTTTGGTACACCTCAGTAACTGATGGAAACACTAAGACAGATCTGAACTTGAGCTTGCAAGTCTCCAAGCAATCTCCTTGTCTCCAAGTATGCAAACCAGTAGCTCTGCTATTACAATATCAGACAAAACATTTGATATACAAGATCTCACAGGATCCAATTATGCTTCTAATCTCATGCCACTACCGATCTACCATCCAACTGACTACCAAACATCTACCCAAGCCCTCAATATATAGCCAGCTAAGCCACAAGTCGGTCAGTCAGGCTTTAATTACAATATAGGTCCAGTCTGGAAGTTTTAAATCAAAACTAGTGAAAGAGTGATCACCACTTGATGCGCCTTTGGATTTAGGTACACACATGACCCAATAACCTTCTTTTAAGGGTGCAAGGCCCCATTTGATCACACATAAGTGCGCAAGAAGAAACACTACACGTTTCATTCGAAAATTGGTAGAAAATAGGTCTCGGGCCAAAACGGCCATAACTTTTTACTCATAATGAATAAGGAGTTGCGCCTTTGGGAAAAGATAGTACTTTAGGTCCCCTTAAAGTCCTTAAGAGCGCAAGGGCTGATTCATTAAGGATAAACATCGCCATGATGCGCAATTAGCGCCAAAACTGCAGGAACGGCTCCAGCAGGAACACTAGCAGAAAATAGGTCCCCGAGCAAAACGGTCATAACTTTTTCTCGCAGTGGATTAGGAGCTGCGCCCTTGGGAAATGATAGTAATTTAGGTCCTCTTTAAGGCCCTAAGGGCACAAAGGCTGAATCATTAAGGATCATCAGTGCCACATCCCGCAATCAGCTCCAAAACTGTAAGAAAATATTGCTCCGACGACAAGTAAGACAACTCCAACTTTGAAATAGTCCAACCAATCCTTATGAGATCTTAGGGAAAGGTTCCAAAATAGGTTCTCAACATCATGTAAGCTTCTCACACTATGAAACCAACAAATGAAATGATTACAAAGAAAACAACAGAAAATAGGAAATGTTTTTGGTTGATGCAAGATTGCTCAAAGCTTGAGATGCTCCTGCATCAATACTTTAGCTTCCTAGAAAACTTCTAACAAGCTTCACATTTTCTTACATAAGCGTGACAATCCTTAAAAAGTTGTGGCCAATAATACCCTGCATGTAATATTTTGTGTGCTGTAGTTTTTGCTGAAAAGTGACCACCAGAAGATCCTTCATGCAATTCTTTAAGAACAGTTTTTGCTTGATACATGTCTAAACAAAAAAGTAAAACCCCATTTCTGTTTTTCCAATATAGATCACCCTGAATTAAGACATATTTTGCAGCTTGAAGTTTGATTCTCTTTTTGGTTATCATTCAGACTATCATTACATTTCATATGCCTTAAAAAATAAACTATATCACTGTACCAAGGGCACATTTCAATACTAACTTTGGCGTGCTCAAGATCAACCTGATTTACCTGTGCTGCTTCCAGATTTGATTCTACTATAAGTTTGGCTAGGCCCTGTCCTCTTACCAACTTTGTGATCTGAACATCAATGTTGAACTCCTGTATCTGGCCTAGTAGTCTTTGACTGTTTGAAAATGTTTTTAACTGCAACATTCGGTACATATGCAATCACTTCTGCCCCAACTAAATATGGCCTGAAAGATTTTACTGCCTTGACAAGAGCATAAGCCTGCTTCTCATTAATATCATAGTTGAGTTCAGCTACTTGCAAACACTTGCTAAAAAATGCAATCGGTTGCTCGTGACCCCCTTCATTCTTCTGAAGCATGACTGCTGCTATAGTATGATAAGATGCAAAGGAAAAAATATGAAAAGGTTTCTTGAAATCAAGGGACTTAAGCACTGGAGCCTCTTTGATGGTTTTCTTTATCGTTGCAAATGCCTCTATGGCCTTGTTATTCCATGTTAACTTGGCTCCCTTCTTTAACATCTTGGCAATTGGTTTGATAATCTATGCAAAGTTGGAAACAAATCTTCTCACAAAATTGATCTGGCCAAAAAATGACTGAATGACTTTCACTGTCTTGGGTATTTGAATATTATCAATTGCAACCACTCTTTTTGGATCAATTCTAACACCTTCCTTAGAAACAATATGTCCTAAAAGTTTCCCTTCTGTAACTCCAAAATGACACTTCTTAGGATTAAGAGATTCCATATTCAAGGGCTCTTTTAAATTTTTTCTCTTAAGTGTTGACAATGGTCCTGTTCTCTTTTAGAGTAAGCTGTAAGTGTTGAGATTGTTGACTTGGTGGTCAGCACCTCCTTGGAGATTTGTGACATGGCTTAACCGCCTCCCGTGGATCGGGTTAAATTTGGCATTTGTATCGGGCATTGACAATTCGAGCTTTTGGTGCAATGGCAAATGATTCCAACAATTGGTATCAGAGCCTTGGGTCACAGGTTCGAGTCTCCCTTCAGTTGGGGCTGAAGGCTCAGTTGGTGCTGAGGGGGAGATTGTTGAGATTGTTGACTTGGTGGTCAGCACCTCCTTGGAGATTTGTGACATGGCTTAACCGCCTCCTGTGGATCGGGTTAAATCTGACATTTGTATTGGGCATTGACAGTTCGAGCTTTTGGTGCAACGGCAAATGATTCCAACAATAAGGTCATCTTGATACACAACTAAAATGAAATCAATCAATTCGTCGAAAGCAACATCCATTGCTCTCTGAAAAGTGGCCCATGCATTGGGTAAACCGAAAGGCATCCTGGTGTAAACATAGGTACCCCAAGGCGTGGTGAACTTTGTCTTATACTGTTCTGACTCTCTGACCTTGACTTGGTTGTACCCTGAAAATCCATCCATCATGGATAATAACTCATTCCCAGTTACCTTTTGCAACAAGATTTCCATATTAGGTAAAGCATAGTTGTCCTTTAGAGATAACACATTAAGGTTTTTGAAATCAATGCACAATCTAATGTCGCCATTCTTCTTTCTAACAGGGACGATTAGAAACCCATGTTGAATGTCTAATAGGCTTGATGATCCCTACATCTCTCAGTTTAATCAATTCCTCTTTCATCTTAGGGGCTAAAGTTGGATTAATAGGCTTTTGTCTTTGTCTAAAGGGTTTTGCATCAGATTTCATAGGTATCTCATGCTGAAATAAATCCTCTCTGTAAGCCTTTAATTCATCATAACTCCAAGCAAAAACATGCCTATATTTTCTTAACGAAGAAATCAATTCAGACCTTATTTTAGAAGATAATTTTTTACCAATGAAAACATCCTTAGGAGCATTCTTAGTTCCAATATTAATTTTTTGAATATCATCTTGAACTTTAGTAGATTTGATAGGTTTGAAACTTTCTTGCTCATCGAAAATCCTTTCTAGTGCAACCAAACCTTTAGGTATCTTATTTGTTTTAAGCTGAACAACTTCCTTATCAAACAAAACCTCTTTACCATCTTGGATTTCTACATGACAGTTCAAGTCTATATTTTGATCCTCATAACTCTCTTCACAAGTTACAAATTTGAGAAGATCCTTATCATCTTCAAAAATTTGCCAATTCTGCACATTATCAGGTATAAAGGGTCTATTTTTCATTTCAACTTGCACAATCTCATCAAGTGGAAATTCATTCTGCCTAATGGCTAAATTAGCCATTAAATCAGCAAGGAAATTGTTTGATCTTTCTACCCACTTAATAGAAAATGCATCATATGATTCAATTAAATCCCAAACATAATTCCTATATTGTTTTAACCTTGGACTTTTTGTTGAAAATGTACCTCTTATCTGAGAGACAATCAAATCAGAATCTCCTATTACAGAAAGCATCTTAATTCCATATACTTTTACAATATTTAATCCAATAACTAATGCTTCATATTCTGAGATATTATTTGTACATTCAAAATTAAGAAGAAATGAATATTTGAAAGTTTTACCACATGGTGATATCAAAATGACACCAGCCCCGTTATCATCTTTGTTGTATGCCCCATCAAAATACATTTGCTATATGCCTTCATGATCTTCCTGCACATGTACTTCAATATGATCAATAACCTTTAATGCGGGTTTAGAAATACTTACCTGAAAATTGTCCATGTCTGATTGACAAAAGTTGATTACAGGATCAGGATTGAAATCTTCAACCAAGTAAGCAAATCTTGGCTCTCTCTCAATTCTTATTTCTTTCCCACCAACTGGTATGGTGGCATAGGATAAATCCAATTGAACATGTCCTTCGACCAGATTTGACCACTGTCTAGACAACAACATACCATAATTTGCAGGAATTTCTACAACAGTAATGTCAGTTCTATATGAAACTTTAGGATAAGTAGGAAATCTAAATTCAACATCTTTTATGATACCAACAACAGGAATTGATCTATTATCTATTGCATAACATTTTCCATAAGGTATATCAACTTTTAAACCAATTTCTTTCATCACTTCAACAGACATAATATTTATTGCTGCTCTTGAATCAGTCATGCAATTTCTAATGAACTTATTGTTAATCAACAAAGTTAAATAGAAAGGATCAACTTGATTGAGATTTTTATTCCATGTAGTTCCTAAGTATCCAATAGGAGGTTCATTATTATCCTTTACATCTTTTTCATCTTTTAATTCTTCTACATTAGATAAAATCTTCACAGTCTCCTTCCTGTAATCAGGGAATTTCATCATTTGCATTAGTGGAACAAATTTTTTTACCTGAGATAATGCACGATTCATAAAAGAATGACAATCAGAAACTTGTTTACCAGAGTGTAACTTACTTAATGGCTTGGATAACTTAGAGGGCTGCGATGTATCCATCTATTTACCTTGATTGTTGGCTTTTCTTGATGCTTCCTCCTAATGTGGAACTTTGGCAAACATCCCTGCAGGAGTACCCTGATCTGCATTTGTAATGTCCCCATTTTAGCAGGTCTTTGCAGTTGAGCTCTGTCAGTTCATCAATGCGACCCTCGTGAGCTGACCAGTGTGTTTTGAGGGTCTCTGGGAGTTTCTGGGACGGATTTACTATTTTTGGTAAGTCTATTTTTAGCAGTGGCTATTTCTGGCAGGGTAGTGCCTATTCCTGGTTGGGCAGTTGGACCTAGGCTTTGTGAGAAGTTTGTTGATCTCAGTTAGATTTTTCTATGGCTTATATTTTAAATGTTGTTATTAAATTAAATTATTTTGATTTAATTTAATAACTTACGACTTTATAACTTTATGTTATAAAGTGGAGTTATATTAAAAAGCCAATTAAGGGAAAAATAATGTAAAGTGCTTTTTCCAAAAAGCCTATATATTCTACTTGAAAAAACACTTTTCGTATCTTTTATGCAATCATTATTTTTATTGAAGTTCGTGAAGGAGACAAACCTGGCTAGGGTTTCGAGGACTGATTCCTCATCTTGTGATTTGAGCCATTACCTATGAATGGTGAATTTCGCACCTGTTGATCTGTGAGCATTTAATTCTGTTACTGAGATCATTTCTTTCTAGTGCTGAGGTATATTGGATTTGCACGAATTTTATTCTATAGGCAAGCAATAGTTCTGGAGGTTTCGAATTATCTACATACTGGACTGTTTATTGGTTATCAAATTGTGTTGAATTTACAAATTTGCCATTGAAAATCGAATGAATTCCAAGCTGTGGTAAGAGACTGATTGGTATGTAATTCTGGGCTTAGCATTTTCTACACAAGTGCTGTGTGGAGGTCTTAGGTGGCTGCGTGAGGTATGAGGTAGTCACGCCCTTACTTCTCTTGCTGTCACGACTATTATTGGGAGCCGATATTGTTGTTAGAGGCCCTGCGAACATTTCCTGTGTATTCTCCTTCATATGCATCAGCAGTAAGAAGTTCTGCAGGCTGCGTTAAGGACTGTCAGCTCATGGTTTCACCTCCTTTGCTCACGTCTTGTATCTGGGAGACGTCAAGAGGTTTGCAGGGGTCTATGGATTTAAACAGGCCCTAGTCACGTTCCAGCATCATCACATGAATCCTTACAAGGAAACGTCAGGCATTGTCAGGTTGTGGTGAGGTGTTTAATTGGAGGAATATAGCATTTGCAAAGGTGGCAAATATTACCAGGTGCTCTAAATTCTATATTAAATAAATGTTAGATTATACTTTGTAATGAGAATAAAAAACTAATTAACGTTATCAAGGATTTTCAATTTATTTTGCTTGGTATATTTGAAAGGGTGAAAATTTCATGTCTTTATATTAATGATCCTACAATTTACGTAAGACATCTGCAAATCATATCAAATTGAGTATATTGATCTAGAAAGGGCCAGACAGGCTCTTCACAGTGGTATCAGAGCCAAATTCTTGCCAGCTTGCAAGGTAATTTGGGTTTAGCATGGCACAAAGGTTTAGACCTGGCATGCACTACTCCCGCAGAGGTCCTAATTCTCCTCCTGGTGAGGGAGAACCTGAGATACAGTTTGGCAGTGTGGGTGACGGGGGTGCAGGTGGTTCAGGAAATGCAGATGGTACAGAATATAGGGATGCCGATACTGCTTTAGAAATTGATAGAGAAGCCCGTGATGCTTTCCGGGGTATTGCAGACGGTCAACATCATGTTGCTATTGTACTACAACAGTTATCTGATACATTACAGCGTATGACAATTCCTGGTGATTGTGGCCGAGACAGAGGCACTCGAAGTGCTTCAGCTAGTTCTCATCGATCTAGAGCAGATGACAGGTCACGTGTGGGTGATAGGATGAGGGCTGAGGATCGTCTTCGGCAGGAGGATAGACGTGACAGAGTAGGATATGTTGGTATTTATGATAGACCATAACGTCCTATATTTTTGAGGCCTGAGGTGGATGCGGCTAGCATTGAGTCAGAGGCCGCTCCATTTGTAGACGACATTGTGGCTCACTATGCTGAATGGGATGCCCTACCACATGCAATGAAACAAAATTTGAATTTTGACAGATTTCTTACGCAGAATCGTGAGCACACTAGGGGTAGGCCTGTACCTAACAGACAGAGGCTTAGGGATACAAATTTGTGCCAGGTAACCAACAACATGATTCTGGATCATTATGATGGTAGTGGTAAGGTGACAGCATGAGCTTGGGTTCACAAGCTAGACACTTATTTGTCTTTACGTCCTATGTCTGAGGAGGACACCATTTGCTTTGCTGTGCTACATCTAGATGGTATAGCCCATGACTGGTGGTACCATGGGTTGGTGTCACTTCGACACGACCAGATTATTTATTATCAGGAGTTCGTGGATAGATTGATAGAAAGGTTTGATAAGGACCCTGAAACATATTTCAGAGAGTTGGCTCAATTGCGATAGACAGGTAACCTGGAGACTTTTATCAGTGAGTTTCAGCGGTTGTCTGTTATGGTTTATGACATTTCAGAGAGGAGGAGAGTTATGCTCTTTGTGGAGGGGTTGATGGAGCTTATTGGAGGATGGGTTAAGTCCTTGGACCCACCTACCTTGCAAGAAGCTATGAAAAAAGCAAGAAATTTGGAAGCATCTACTCCACGGAATAGAAGCATCTTCTCCTTAAATGATCTAAGGAGAAGGAAATTATGTTTTCATTGTAGAGGACCCTATGATTTGAATCATGATTGTCCCTTGAAGCCCAAGGGAAAGAATAAGATGATGAAATGGTTTTATGATGGTGAAGATGATTCTGATTTTTCGGGACAGTGAGCTGATGATGAGCATGATTCACATGAGGTTCCAGGTAATGATGATGAACAGGTGGTTAATTTTGATTTTAAGGTTGTATACCTCACTAGCATGAAAAAGGAAGATTCCTTTAGAATGCATGGTCTCTTGGCAGGGCAGCGAGTCATTGCTCTCTTCGACACAGGAGCTACTTTTAATTTTATTGACTCCGTTTGGCACCCAAGAGGGGATTTGAAACTGAAGATTTTGAAGGACTTAGAGTGCAGGTAGCTGATGTTACTCTCTCAAGTGCAATAAAAAGATTCCTCAGCTTCCTGTAAAGCTGAATAATTATAACTTTAAGGCAGATTTTTATGTGGTTGACATGGGCAGCATGGATATAGTTCTTGGCATGAGCTGGTTGCATTCACTCAAGGATATCTACATGAACACGGAAATGATGGAATTGAGGTTCATCAAGGATGGTAAGACCCACATTCTTAAGGCCATTCAAGGTGGTGATTTGAAGACTATTTCCTACAACCAAATGCAACGATTGGTACAGCATGATGATGTTATAGATTGGGCAGCAGAGTGTAGGGTGTTGTCTACATTAGATAACACAGATGGGCCAGCTTATCATCCCGATATTCAGCAGCTCAGAATTAAACACTCCAAGGTGTTTAATGATTTACCATATGGCAGACCACTAGACAGAGGAATTGAACACATTATTGAGTTAGAGGAGGGCACTAAGCCCATCATGATTACTCCTTACCGGCACCCTAAGCGATTGAAAGATGAGATTGAAAAGACCATTCAGGAGCTGCTCGCTATGGGACATATTAGGCTGAGTAAGTCTCCTTTTGCTTCATCTATTGTTTTGGTGAAGAAAAATGATGGGACACTCAGAATGTGTATAGATTACCGGATGTTGAACAAGAAAACTATTAAAAACCGGTACTCGATTCCTCGTATCGATGAGCTTATTGATGAGTTACATGGGGCCAAATACTTCTCCAAGATTGACTTGAGATCTAGATACCATCAAATCAGAGTTAGAGAGCAGGATGTGGAGAAGACGGCATTCAGGTGTCATTGTGGCCATTTTGAGTTTCTAGTCATGCCTTGCGGTTTGACTAATGCTCCCACTACATTTCAGTCTACTATGAACAGAGTCTTCCATGGTCAGTTGCTGAGATTTGTTCTTGTTTTTTTTGACGACATATTAGTCTATAGCAAGACTTGGGATGAGCATGTAGCACATTTGGATACAGTACTCGGCATTCTTGATGAGGCTTCGTTGTTTGCCAAGGAGTCCAAGTGTGTTTTAGGCATGACAGAGTTACTGTACTTGGGACATATCATCAGCGCAGAGGGAGTTCGCATGGATCCAGACAAGGTTCGTGCTATTTTGGAGTGGCCTACACCAGGAAACTTGACACAGCTGAGGGGATTCATTGGTTTATGTGCTTTCTATCGGAGATTTGTGTCGGGTTTTTCTAGACATGCAGCGCCGCTTACTGATTTAACCTATAAGGGTGCTTTTATTTGGATTGATTAGACACAGGAGTGTTTTGAGAAGTTCAAGGTGATCATGACTACATGCCCGGTTTTGGCACTCCCGGATTTCATGAGACCCTTCGAGTTGCATTGTGATGCCTCAGGGGAAGGTATTGGAGCGGTGCCATCCTATTGTTTTTGAGAGTCGTAAGCTCAGGGGTCCTGAGAGGCTGTTTAGTATTTATGACAAGGAAATGTTGGCCATTATGCATGCATTGGCCAAATTCAGGCAGTACCTGGTGGGTAGCAAATTTTGTATTAAAACTGATCATAACAGCTTGAAGCATTTCCTTGGACAACATGATCTCAATGAGAGACAACAGAAATGGGTTAGTAAGTTGCAGTTTTATGACTTTAATATTTCTTATATGAAAGGTACTCAGAATGTGGTAGCTGATGCCCTTTCTCAGAGACCCCATTTGTGCGTGATTTTAGAGAGAGTGGAGGATTGGAGACATTTGATTATTCAGAGTATGCTTGTGATCAGTGGACCTCTGGTATTGTTGATGGCAGTATGTAGGACAACGATTATACACTTGTGAATGAGTTGATCATTTTCAAGGGGAGGATATATTTAGTCCTTGGGTCTAGTGTCAGACAAATCATTTTTCGAGCTTTTCATGATTCACCTTTGGCGGGACATCTAGGTTTCTTTAAGACCTATAGACAGATTCGAGAGAGGCTCACTTGGAAGGGTTTGAAGACAAATGTTCAACAGTATGTCCGCGAGTGCTCTGTTTGTTAGCAGAACAAACAGGAGCATACTTATTCGACTGGGTTGTTATAGCCACTTCCCATTCCTGAACGGAAGTGGGCCTGTTTATCTATGGATTTTATTGTGGGCTTGCCGAAAGCCCAAGGTAGAGACTGTATTTTCGTGGTGGTAGATCGTCTTACCAAGTACGCTCATTTCTTTCCGATTACCACCACTTTCTCAGCAGTCCAATTAGCTGAGTTATTTTTCCGGGAGATATTCAGGTTACATGGTTTGCCCCGGACTATTGTGAGCGATCGTGATAGCCTCTTTATGAGTCATTTCTGGCAGGAGCTTTTCCGGTTATGTTGGACGAAATTGACTCCCAGCACTAGTTACCACCCTCAGACTGATGGTCAAACTGAGATTGTGAATAAATGGGTGGAGGGCTATCTGGAGAATTATGTTTCTTCTCAGCAACGAGCTTGGGTGAAGTGGATACATTTATGTGAGTTTTGTTATAACTCCACTTATCACATGACTATTCAGATGTCTCTGTTTTGGGCTTTGTATGGGTATGATCCTCCTAGTGTCATGGATTTATTATGTAGTGATAGTCGAGTGCCCAGTGTTGGGGATATGTTACAGGATGGTCAGGATATCATGCGGACATTAAAAGATAATATTCAGAGGGCTCATAATCAGTAGTAGTATGCTGATTAGAGGAGGACTGCTCGTTCTTTTCAGGTGGATGATATGGTTTATCTGATGTTACAACCCTATAGACAATCTTCTAGTAAGAAGAGCGAAGTTGAGAAGCTCAAGCCCCGTTACTATGGACCTTTCGGTGTAGTTTGCCGGGTGGGGGAAGTTGCTTATGAGTTGGATTTACCTCCTGATAGCAGGGTTCATAATGTCTTCCATGTCTCACGCCTCAAGAAGGCATTGGGCTGACATGTTGTACCATCTTCTACATTACCTCCCTTGGATGACGAGGGTAGATTGGAGTTGGTCCCTGAGGCTATTCTGGAGACTAGGGAGAGGCATCTGCGGCGTAGAGTTGTTAAGAGTGTTTTTGGTGAAGTGGCACGGACTTCTTGATGAGGATGCCACCTGGGAGCTTGAGGGTATTCTACAGCACCCGGGATTGCGATTGCTTGGGGATAAGCAATCTTGGGGAGGGAGGATTGTAATGTCCCCATTTTAGCAGGCCTCTGCAGTTGAGGTTTGTCAGTTCATCAATGCGACCCTCGTGAGTTGACTAGTGTGTTTTGAGGGTTTGTGGGAGTTTCTGGGATGGATTTACTATTTTTGGTAAGTCTATTTTTAGCAGTGGCTATTTCTGGCAGGGCAGTGCCTATTCTTGGTTGGGCAGTTGGACTTGGGCTTTGTCAGAAGTTCGTTGATCTCAGTTAGATTTTTCTGTGGCTTATATTTTAAATGTTGTTATTAAATTAAATTATTTTTGATTTAATTTAATAACTTACGACTTTATAACTTTATGTTATAAAGTGGAGTTATATTAAAAAGCCAATTAAGGGAAAAATAATGTAAAGTGCTTTTTCCAAAAAGCCTATATATTCTACTCGAAAAAGCACTTTTCGTATCTTTTATGCAATCATTATTTTTATTAAAGTTCGTGAAGGAGACAAACTTGGCTAGGGTTTTGAGGGCTGAATCCTCATCTCGTGATTTGAGCCATTACCTATGAATGGTGAATTTCACAGCTGTTGATCTGTGAGCATTTAATTCTGTTACTGAGATCATTTCTTTCCAGTGCTGAGGTATATTGGATTTGCACGAATTTTATTCTACAAGCAAGCATTAGTTCTGGATGTTTCGAATTATCTACATACTGGACTGTTTATTGGTTATCAAATTGTGTTGAATTTACAAATTTGCCAGTGAAAATCGAATTAATTCCAAGTTGTGGTAAGAGATTGATTGGTATGTAATTCTGGGCTTAGCATTTTCTACACAAGTGCTGTGTGGAGGTCTTAGGTGGCTGTGTGAGGTATGAGGTAGTCACGCCCTTCTCTTGCTGTCACGACTATTATTGGGAGCCGATATTGTTGTTAGAGGCCTTGCGAACATTTCCTTTGTATTCTCCTTCATACGCATCAGCAGTAAGAAGTTCTGCAGGTTGCGTTAAGGACTGTCAGCTCACAGCTTCACCTCCTTTGCTCACGTCTTGTATCTGGGAGACGTCAAGAGGTTTGCAGGGGTCTATGGATTTAAACAGGCCCTAGTCACGTTCCAGCATCAGTCACGTGAATCCTTACAAGGAAACGTCAGGCATTGTCAGGTTGTGGTGAGGTGTTTAATTGGAGGAATATAGCATTTGCAAAGGTGGCGAATATTGCCAAGTGCTCTAAATTCTATATTAAATAAATGTTAGATTATACTTTGTTATGAGAATAAAAAACTAATTAATGTTATCAAGGATTTTCACTTTATTTTGCCTGGTATATTTGAAAGGGTGAAAATTTCATGTCTTTATATTAATGATCCTACAATTTACGTAAGACATCTGCAAATCATATCAAATTGAGTATATTGATCCAGAAAGAGCTAGACAGGCTCTTCACAACATTTGTAGTCTTATTTCTTTGCTGATATGTAAGCTTTGCATGTTCAACTGATGCAACTGTATAGGCTCTCTTTTCCTCGTTGGTTAACCTTCTCAAGGTGGGCATCTCTTCCTTATCTGAAAACACTTGCTGCACATGACGTTGCTGATCTGTCATTCTTGAGTATGAATCTGGAATGTTGTTTCCATCGGAATAATTTTCGTAATCCCCACCCCAAAAAGGATCCGCTGACAAAGCATTTATGGTAGGTTGCCCTTCCATCTCATAACTTTCCTCTTCTAGAATGGATTGTGCAACAACACATTGATCAGATGCATGAGGCAATTTGCAAAATTCACACCATGGCCCATCCTCGACTATGTTGACCCTTTTTAAGGGATCAAGAGTATCCTTAACTTGATTTGGTCTTTTTGGTTTTCCATCTTTCCAATTTGTATTATAGGGCATATCCCATAATCTAGGTCTCTCGTTCCTCTGAAACTGTGGCCTTTCATTTCTGCTTTGCTTTACTTTTATGTCTTTTAACATATCCATAATCTCTTTTAACTCATCTTTCTTCTGGGTTTTAAGATTATATAACTTTGTATCATCCCTCTTGTTTATTCTGCCTGCTGCCTTTCTGTCATTCTCTATTGTTGTTGCTACTTTGAAAGCTTGTGGCAAAGAACTAGGCCTATGAGACCTTATGTCATACTGAGTTTTACTATCAAATGCACTTAGATAGAAATCAATCAAGAAGGAGTCCACTGGTCTAATATCTCTCGAGATTTTGTTTAACACCTTGTTGAATGTCTTGTTAAATTTTGAGACTGACTCATTCATATTCTTCTTTATGCTTGTTAACTCATGTGAAGCAAAAGATGTATCGTTGTGGTCTCCAAATTGCTCTAAGAACTGATTGGCAAAATTACACCATCCGGTTATAGATCTGTTAGGAAGACTCCTATACCATTCTGCTACATCTTTTGTTTAAGGATTGGACAGAAAGCTTCACAAAAACATCTTCATGATTCTCTTCTAGTTCCTTGATTGTGTTCTTCAAATTAATAACATGTTGCTCTGCAGATTCAACCCCATTACAGGAAAATTTTGGAATAACGGTTCGTAGATCATTAGAAATCAGATTGGGATATCCTCTTATCCCATCAAAATCAAGCTGCGTATATCTCTCTATTACCATAGGAGCTCTCATTCTTTGGCCTGCGTTGTGATAATTCCTATTTGGAGTTTGTTGGAGCTCTAAATTTTGGGCAAAATTTGGAGTCCTATATAGTGATAAAACCCTAAAAAATGGCCTCTTAAATTCCATGCCCAATAATTAATGTTGGAGTACATGAAATGGGATACAAAATAATATTTCTTTTCAATTAAAAGTTGATAGATTAAGGAAGGAAGCTCTGTGACAAGAACAATCAAAATTTTGTGATCAAAGCCTTCAAAAAATGCTGGAATTTCGACCTGCTGCAAAGATGATGCTGAGAGAGGTTGAAGATGGTCAAATTTTAAAAATCTATAAAAGAACTAGTTCGGGAAATCAAATTTCCTATTTCCAGTAAAAATCTTAGCTTTCCACGAGGTGTTTTGGTTTTTCGACCAAGCCCAAATCCGAAAGTTAGGTAGTTATTTTTTAGTTAGTTTATTATTTTTTCAAAATAATTTGTAATAAGGGTTGTGTCTTTTAACTGTAAAGAGGTGTGAAATCCACTCAAACACATATATATATACATAATGTAAAATGTAAAGAGAAGACAATACAAGATATATTTTCATAGAATAGAATTTGATAAACAAATGTAACTATGAACTCTTATGCACCATTTTTTCAACATCAATAAAGATAAGTGCCATTTCTTTTTATTTGTGGTTATAAGTTATATGTTTTCAATTAGCCTTTTAGATATTCTATTTTATAGAATGTTTCATTGTGTTAAATTTCCTGAGTATCATAATTCAAAATCAATATATAGTTTGAATATCAATTGTATGGTCTGTGAACCTACCATTGTTCTTATTGGTCTCTTAATTTGAGTTAAACTCGATAAGATTAGCTATATAGATTGATTTGAATTATAAGTCAAGTGAAAGCCTGTGAAGTGATGGTCTTGTCTTATTAAAGCAAGTTGTTAAACCCGTCTCTGATCGTACGTAGGATTGAAAGTGTTTTGACTCTATATCCCAAGCACTTAGAAGGCACTGATCTAATTTTTAATTGGAAATTGTTATATTTGGTTCATTTGTAGTTTATAGATCATTAAATCATTATTTCAAAAACATTACTTTAACTCTTTAGTATAATCCATTTAGTCAAGTATTATAGAATAGAGATTTGTAGGAGATTAGTTTCTTTCCTCAAAGGATCATTCACCACCTTTGGAGGAATCTTGTTTTGTGTATGCAGTTGTGTGACACAAAGAATTAAATAGTTTCAAGTGAATTTAGGCCTACCAGCCTTGGCTTGACTAAGCCAGAATTGTAGAGGTATCATTGTGTGCCTTTCAGTTGGCCAAAAACTGTCCATCGTTTTGGGGCACCAACAAATTGACGACTCTGTTGGGGAGAGTTGCTCACAATATATATTGTAAAGTTACCTAGACTTTCAGATTTCCCAGATCAGAATTAGAAAGTAGTTATATTAGTTTGTTTGGAAGCACACTCTACTGGAAGAAAGAACCCAGAAGTAAGACATTCCTCCAACGAGGTGGCGACTCTATTTAAATCATTTCAACCAGTGAATCTATTGAGGAAGAAGACCCAGAAGGAGATAAGTAATGTTTTCCTCTTTGAAAGAGGTGGGGACTCTATTGACAAGAACCTAATGTATAAAGAAACAGGTTATTACCAATTCAAATATTCAGAATGTATCAAAATAAACAACCATTTCAGACAAAACCATTTATTTCAGATGGTGTCAGGCCATTGGATCTCAGGGGATTCCATTGTATTCCTTTTAAGTTACTCCCTAAGTTTTCGCAGCTTGTACCAAAGTTCCATGGAGAATGGGATGAATCAGCAGTTGAACATTTGGATGCATTTTATGCATTTATAGAGAACTATGAGATTTGTGCAAAAGATCAGGCAGTGAAACTATTTGTCAGGACATTAGAAGATAATGCAAGAGAGGCATATGAATCATTACCTTCACAAAGTATTTTATCTTGGAAAGAATTTGAACAATGGTTTCTATATGAATTCCATGATGCAAGCGATGAAGATAACATGTGTTATGAACAGTGTGAAGACCAAAGTTGCAGCATGGAGGAGGATCGTAGTATGTATCTACTTGATGCATTTTTTAGTTTGGATAGATTTGAAGGGGAGTCTTCTGCACACTTATTCTTGAGGATGACATAAATATATGAGAGGATACCTGTAACAATTATGCCTTCACAAAAAGAATTAATGAGAAAGGTCAAAAACTTGGGAATCTCGCCAGATGACCCTGATCTGAAGTTACTTTTTAAGATATTAGAAAAAGATAGAGAAGAGGAGGCTTATGATCAAATTGAACAAGGCCTTATGTTTGATGGAAATCTCAGTGATGATGAAGAGTATCCAAATTACATATCCCCTTTGGATGCATTTTTGAACTTAGAGAAACAAGAAGAAGAATCTACAATACAATTCTTCTTAAGGATGTTTAATATCTATCAAGAAATACCTTGAGAGTGCAGGCCTACATCCTCTGATCTTTTCAACAGAGTGCGAGAACTAGGTCTTTTATATGATCATCAGTTTTTTACCTTTCTCGAACTTATGAATAATGAACTGGTTGCAGAGGAGAAAGAGTGCAGAATTGAAATAACATATGAGTCAAGTGAGGTTTCATATTTGAATGGAGAAGATTCTTTTGGATAGTCTAAGGAAAATGTTTTCCATGATGATACTTGTATGATATCAAACATCAGTGAATATGATAATGAGGAAGAGGATCTTCTCCGTGTGGAAGAGATTTCAGCCTTATTAGACATAGAATACCGAAGACACACTGAGAAGAATGGTCCAAATTTTTTCTCAATCCACCATGGTAAGCAGGTTGACGGATCAACCCATATTCAAGAGAAATCAAATTGTGGAGATAAAATAGAACTGAATAGGAGGAAGTTTCAGGAGATAATGTCAATGAAGATGTTAGTCTTGCTGATGAAAAACTTGATGATCCAAATGAAAATTCTCATGAATGTATGCCTGAATTCTCTATGTTCCTGAATCCGTTGTTTGAAGAGGAAGTAGATAAAGATATGTCTGATTTCTCTATGTTATCGAATCCATTGTTTGAAGAGGATCCTTTATGCAATGGAATCCATCATCATCATAATGAAGATAGCCGTCCTAATTTTAAAGTTGATGAAACTCATGAAGTGCATTTAGAGGATGAGATATCTTTTAGTTCATCCTTTGAGTCGGAGGTACACCAAATATGTGAAGATGAGATGGAATCAACCAAGCATGATTGGGGAAATCGATTAAAGGATAGTCTTGAATATTTCTCAAATATCACACCTGACCATAGTCCTCGTACATGTAAAGAAGTGTCTCCTCGACATGAACAAGTGTTGCACCATAGGCCTAAAGAAGAGATTGGATTAGACAAACATAATCTACATCCTAAATATGGAGACATAGAAAATTGTATACAAAAGGACAATCACGCGAAGAAGATTTATTCTAATGTTTATATGACTGGTCACATGCATGACCATAGGGAGCTTCCGTTCGGCAAGGACCAAAGTGCATCTGATGATTTCTCAAAGGAAAAATAAAAAGAGAATACCAAAAAATATATTGATAAAGCAACAAGTATTGTTCACAAAAATGATGGCATTGTATTCAGGAAATCCAAAGTGTTACATGATCAGAATCAAGTGTTTGATAGGGGAAGATGTTGATTCCATGTTTTGGTGGCCTGGGGCCATCGAATGAGATTTGATTTGATTATTGAAATATGCAGTGACTCTATAGCCTAATGGACTTCGCACTTGGTTTGCTTCTTCCAGAGATAGCTGGAATCTCGCTATGCTCACATGGAGCATACGTCCCCAGGAAGAGCCTATTGGAGCTCTAAATTTTGGGCAAAATTTGGAGTCCTATATAGTGATAAAACTCTAAAAAATAGCCTCTTAAACTCCATGCCCAATAATTAATGTTGGAGTACATGAAATGGGATACAAAATAATATTTCTTTTCAATTAAAAGTTGAGAGATTAAGGAAGGAAGCTCTGTGACAAGAACAATCAAAATTCTGTGATCAAAGTCTTCAGAAAATGCTAGAATTTCGACCTGCTGCAAAGATGATGCCAATAGAGGGTGAAGATGGTCGAATTTTAAAAATCTAAAAAAGACCCAGTTCAGGAAATCAATTTTCCTATCTCCAGTAAAAATCTTAGCTTTCCACGAGGTGTTTTGGTTTTTCGACCAAGCCCAAATCCGAAAGTTAGGTAGTTATTTTTTAGTTAGTTTATTATTTTTTCAAAATAATTTGTAATAAAGGTTGTGTCTTTTCACCCTAAAGAGGTGTGAAAACCACTCAAACACATATATATATATACATAATGTAAAATGTAAAGAGAAGACAATACAAGATATATTTTCATAGAATAGAATTTGATAAACAAATGTAACTGTGAACTCTTATGTACCATTTTTCAACATCAATAAAGATAAGTGCCATTTCTTTTTATTTGTGGTTATAAGTTATATGTTTTCAATTAGTCTTTCAGATATTCTATTTTATAGAATGTTTCATTGTGTTAAATTCCCTGAGTATCATAATTCAAAATCAATATATAGTTTGAATATCAATTGTATGGTTTGTGAACCTACCATTGTTCTTATCAGTCTCTTAATTTGAGTTAAACTCGATAAGATTAGCTATATGGATTGATTTGAATTATAAGTCAAGTGGAAGCTTGTGAAGTGATGGTCTTGTCTTATTAAAGCAAGTTGTTAAAACCGTCTTTGATTGTACGTAGGATTGAAAGTGTTTTGACTCTATAACCCAAGTACTTAGAAGGCACTGATCTAATCTTTAATTGGAAATTGTTATATTTGGTTCATTTGTAGTTTATAGATCATTAAATCATTATTTCAAAAGCATTACTTTAACTCTTTAGTATAATCCATTTAGTCAAGTAGTATAGAATAGAGATTTGTAGGAGATTAGTTTCTTTCCTCAAAGGATCATTCACCACCTTTGGAGGAATCTTGTTTTGTGTATGCAGTTGTGTGACATAGAGAATTAAATAGTTTCAAGTGAATTTTGGCCTACTAGCCTTGGCTTGACTAAGCTAGAATTGTAGAGGTATCAGTGTGTGCCTGTCAGTTGGCGAAAAACTGTCCATCGTTTTTGGGCACCAACAAGGGTAACAAACAATAGTCACACATTTCTTGATCAGCACAATCACCTTCCCGTCAAAACCAGATCTTTCAAGTACAGATTTTATGATTGTTATATTCCAGCAGAATAAATATTTAAATTGTGTTGGGAGTGCACTAGGTCCAGAAATAGAATAGGGACATGGGAAAGAGATGAACCTGAAACATATTAAAAATTGCTGTATAAAACAATAGATCTGAGTTGAAAAGGAAACTAAGTCAAAAGGGAAGAAGAAAACAAAATGAAATGGATACATGGGAAAACATTATAGTAAAACCAGGAATTTTGATGGGAAAATACAAACCAACCAGGAGTAAAGGAAATTTGTTATGACCAATTTGATGGCAAGTAAAATTAAGAGCAATAATAAAATATGGTGGAAAATGGATGAGGACGGTGGATGATCTCCTTAGGATGACTGCTAGCCTTAGCCAAGAAAGGATGCCCTAGACAGTTCATTAAATAAATAAAAAGTAAAAAAATCTTAAAAGGGTGAATTTGTTATGGTTTCTGATGGGCCCTATCAAATTCATTTTGTGTTTGCTTGGGATGAACCAACAGTCAAAAGCACAACCCCTGTTTGAATCCTCAGCTTGATTTTCCTGAATCCCAAACTGACTTCAAACCAGACCTTAATCTGAGTTCTACAACTATTGAATTGGCTACTTACACTATTCTTTGCCCATTTAGTGTAAAAGGCAATTTGTTCACATGTAATTAATAATCACTCTATGTATTCCACTTGTGATCAGTAAAATCAAATCATGAAAAGAAAGCAACCTTCTTTGGAAGAGCAGCCAATAGATTGAAGCTACCTTCTAAAGCAGCTGCAATAACCATTTTATTTGGGCTAGTGCCTATTACCTATACAGGCTACCTGAAAGAAACGTAAATATGCTTTTGTAAATAGACTTTGGGATGATAGAGTTCTATAGCCACTAATGAGAGATAGACTTTGGGATGATAGAGTTCAATAGCCACTAATGTGTTGAATTTTACAGCCAAAATTCAATCCAAGTTTCGTGCATGGCTATAGAAGGTCATGCAATATGCGTTACACTTGCAAAAGTTATCTAATTAATGGAAAGTAAATTATGGAAAGAAAATAACCATTCTCTTAGATGAAATTGAATTGAAATGCTTGGTCCATTGATCTCTCATTCTTTATTTTGAGAATAACTCTTTTTTTGATTAAGCAATTTTGAGTAGCTGTATTGTTAATTGTTCTTCTTTAATTATTTCTTGTGATCTCCTTTTCATCAATTTTCTTTGGAATGAATTCAAGCTTCAATTTCAATTCTATTGACTATGAAAATGGTGCCAAATTATTTGTTTCTATTATGTAATTTTGTACCATAAAAATATAAGTCTTTGTTTGAATATATGTACATGGCTTGACTTTTGAGCTTGGGAACATCATTCTACTATTCATGACTTTTGTTCCTGAATGTTAGATGGTTTTTAAATACTAATTAGCTCCTTGCTTTGTATATTGCTGGTTGAATACTTCAATTTGATTGACAATGATCTGAAATTGTTGCATCCTAAACTTTTGATTTTAACCATACAAATACTTTTGGAGGTTAGCCATTGATGGATTGAAGGATGCTATCTAATTTTATTGCTATGTATTTGCTTCTCTTTCTTTTAATTTGTCCATGTATAATGACTTTTGGAGTACTCTACGCCAATCAAATTGCTTTCCTAATGAGCTCTGTTATGACATCAATTGTTCTTTTCGTGAAGCTTATTCTTCCTGTTTCTTCATTTTGGCTTTTGATTATGTTGTAGTCTCTCGTGAGGATGTGCACATGTTTGGAGTTTGAGAGATCCCAAATTTTAGATCTTAAAGGTTTTTAAGTTCAAGTTTTTATTTGGTGTTATATATAAATTTTCTATGAACAACTATATATATTTTTAATTAGTATAAATATGAGGCAACTTCTAGTTTGTTGGTGCTTATTGGAGATGGTTGCATTGAAGGTTTAGTTTTGTGTCTGTGCAAGAGTGCTTTCATTTGGTACCCCTTTGCTATTGCTTAGTTACTATATGATGCTTTTAGATCTATTTGTTTCCCGCAAGAGTACTAGATCTATGTGATTGCCCCTAGTTTTCGTGTGTAGTGTTTTTTGTCTGGAATACCTTTTCCTTTTGTATTCAATGATAGTGTATGCATTCTTGGGCATTGATTGGTCTTAATTCTTGTTTGACTTCAGAGTCTAGATATGCATTGCTCTTGTATTAGAATATTGGAGGTATCTTCTTGTGTGAATACATGTTGAAATGGTTCTACGGCTCTATTTCTTTTCGCATTGATTGTTTATTTTCCTAGATTCAAAGGTTTATTATTTGATGATCTAGGGATGTTCCTCTCATAGAGCTTTTTTACCATTGTTTGTTGCTTTTGCTTTTTTTTGTAATGTCTCCATTTTTGGCCCAGGTTTCTGGAAAATTAATAAATAAATAAATAAATAAAATTATGTTATTCAATTTAATGTTTCCTAGGATAGTTACAAGACACAAACTTTGCTCGGACTTGGCAAGCTAATTTTGACTCAGATTTGGACTTCAACTCTACACCTAAACTTGGCAAATTAAAAAATCCAAGAAATTCAAAGATTTTTAAGGATTTGAAACTTGTTTCATGCATCCTTTAATAAATTAACCTTAAAGACACTATAATCTCATCAAATAGAAGCTACTTTGAACTTATACACAAGTTTACATTGATCACATAAGTATAAATGCAAATTTTAGGCTTTAGCTATGAAAATAAGTTAAACTAAATAAAACATTAGAAATTTAAATAGTGTCTAATGTCTACAAAATTCATGGAATATGAAATCCATGGAATCGTAAGTTCAAAACATGTATCAAAATTAAAGCTAGAGCCGTGAAGGCTAAGGCTTAGAGGAGCCTATATTAGTGACCACTCAACTCTATAACCCTCCTACATGTACGCCTAAGATAGGACTTGGATAATTCTGCAACCATGATATCTGCCCGTGTCTTAGACTTAGCCTCAGGGATATCCACATCCTTATCCACATCATCCTCGGGGTCCTCCAATAGGTCTCCTCGTGCTCTAGCCTCCTCTACCATTGCTACTATCTTTGCCTCTCAATCCTTCTGATCAACCCATTCCAAGTTTCCATCGTTGAAGAAATCATCAACCCTAGTTTTCCACTCCGCCTGTGGATCAACCTCCTATAATGTGATAGGTGATGTGTTAGTGCCCAAGATCTATTTGTGATGGAGGTGAAGGTTGTAATGAACAAACACAAGATCATTCCTCCTTTGCATTGCCAACTTGTTGCACTTTTTCGAGTGTATATACTTGAATATGCTCCAATTGGGCTCACATCCTAAAGCACTACATGGCTGGCTTAAGATACGAATTGCAATCCTTTGTAGATTTGACACCTTAGTACCAGACATCCCACTCCATGCATCTGAAACGAGAAAATATAAAAATCAATTCTATTCTAAAACTTTGAGTTTATCAACGTAAAATGGCAGTAGAATCATAGATAGAAAACTTTAAGATTTAAATTTTAAATTATGCCTTGAGAAGATTTTTACCTGACATCGTTAGTGTGAAGAGCCTGACTTGCTCCTTCTGGATTTGTTTTCTTAATTTGAAAAATTTGCAAATTTTGGTTTGAAAGTGTTTTGTAAAATGCAAGTTTTAATGAAATTTCCACCAATTTCAAATATCAAACTAGGAACAAATTGAATATCTCTGAAAAAACATTAGTTTATCTTATCTCAAATAATTGACACATAATCAACAAATTATCCTTTAAGTAAATGGCACGTGGCAATTCATGTATGTTCGCAGTTTAAAATATTCTTCTAAAAGACTTGACACGGCCCAATATAATTGTTAGCCGCCACCTTGGAGAAGTTCGTAGCAGCCTTATACAACACGTGCCTGGCTGGGAACTAACGCAGGTCCTTATTGTAATGAAAACGGCTCCCAAAAGGAGTCACGTTGGCTGGAGATGAGGTGTTACAGCCTCCCTAAGCCTGACGCACCCAGACTGTATGCTAACACAGCACTTGCGTATTGATTGCCCTTACCCTATATCAATTTGCTATCTCCTTCCATGAAATGCAGCCTGGAAACCATACGTTGTTTCTTGATAATCAAACTCATTCACTAATCGCATTCCATTGCCACAAAGAATCACAGCTCACTTCTCAATCAAATTTCATAGCCCCAACATGAAGAAGAAATCAAACCCTGGAAGATAATTGAATTTATTTGCAGATGAAAGACTTCTCATGATCCAGTATACATCAGCACTGAATTATGATTTTAGAATCAGAATTATTCTCATACATAATAACAACAACAAATTTCACCATTAATTTGTAATGATTCAAATTGCAAAAGAGGAATCAGTCCTCAAAACCCTAGCCAGGTTCTTTCTCTCACAAACTTCAATAAAAAATAATATATTCAAGGATGAATTCAATTTTTTCTTCAAAGCTCTTATAAAAGCATTGAAAGAGTGTGGCTTCTTTTACACACTTTTCACTAAAGAAGCTTCTCGTTCACAATTTAAAATTAGAACATAAAGCTAAGTTATTTATTAAGTTCAATTTAAGAAACAACTTATTTATCATTAAACCCATTAAATGCTCTAAAATGCATCCAGCTGCTCACACCTCAGAGCTGTCTTCCCTGACCTGCTAGAAATAGCCACTGCCCAGAATAGACTGACTAAAAATAGTAAATCCGTCATAGAGACCCTCAAAACTCATTGTTAGCTGACGAGGGTCACGATGATGAATTGACCATGCTCAACTACAGGAACCTGCTAAAATGGGGACATTACAGTCCTCCCTCCCCAAGATTGCTTGTCCCCAAGCAATTGCAATCTGGGGTGCTGAAGAATATCTCAGGTTCCCCAGTTGCGTCCTCATCAGGAAGTCCATGCCACTTCGCCAAAAACTCTCTAGCAATCCGCCGCCGCAAATGCCTCTCCCTGGTATCCAAAAATAGCCTCAGGGACCAACTCTAATCTGCCCCCATCAACCAAAGGAGGTAATGTAGAAGATGGCACAACATGCCAACCCAACGCTTTCTCGAGGCGTGAAATATGGAAAACATTATGAACCCTGGTGTCCAGAGGTAAATCCAACTCGTACACAACCTCCCCCACACAACGAACTACACGGAAGGGTCCATAATAACGGGACTTGAGCTTCTCAGCTCCACTCTTCTTAATAGAAGACTGCCTGTAAGGCTGTAACATCAAATAGACCATATCACCCACCTAAAAAGAACGAGCAATCCTCCTTTGATCAGCATACTGCTTCTGCTGATTCTGAGCCCTCTGAATATTATCCCTTAATGTCCTCATAATATCCCGACCATCTTGCAACATATCACCTGCACTAGGCACTCGACTGTCGCTGCATAACAAATCCATAAAGCTAGGAGGATCATACCCATACAAATCCCGAAACGGTGACATCTGAATAGTCATGTGGTGAGTGAAGTTATAACAATACTCACACAAATGTATCGACTTCACCCAAGCCCCCCATTGAGAGGAAACGTAATTTCGTAGATAGCCCTCCACTCATTTATTCACTATCTCAGTTTGACCATCAGTCTGAGGGTGGTAACTAGTGCTTGGAGTCAATTCCGTCCCACATAACCGGAAAAGCTCCTACTAGAAATGACTCATAAAATGGCTATCATGGTCACTCACAATAGTCCGGGGCAAACCGTGTAATCTAAACACTTCCCGAAAAAATAGCTCAGTTAATTGAACGACCGAAAAAGTGGTGGTGATCGGAAAAAAGTGAGCATACTTAGTGAGACGATCCACCACCACAAAAATACAATCTCTACCTTGGGCTTTTGGCAAGCCCACAATAAAATCCATAGACAAACAAGCCCACTTCTGTTCAGGAATGGGAAGTGGCTGTAACAATCCTGTAGGATAGGTATGCTTTTTTTTGTTCTGCTGACAAATAGAGCACTCCCGAACATACTGCTGAACATCAGTCTTCAGACCCTTCCAAGTGACCCTCTCACGAACTTGCCTATAAGTCTTAAAGAACCCAGGATGTCCAGCGAATGGAGAATGATGAAAAGCCCGAAAAATAATCTGTCTGACACTTAATCCAGGGACTAAATATATCCTCCCCTTGTAAATGATCAATTCATTCACAAGTGTATAACTACTGTCCTGTATACTGCCATCAACAACTGATCAGGATTAAAGTGGGAAAATATTGAAATCTAATTTTTCCAAAATGTCATGTTTTAGTAAATTGCAATTTTGAGGGTCTTCGGTGCATTTAAAATTCTTTCTTCATCTTTGCAGCAAAGGCTTTGGACATCCTGTCATCTCCTCCAAAGATGATGTCGTCTACAAAGATTTCAGCAATCAGGCTCCCTTCTTTTCTAGTCTTGAGATACATGTTGCTGTTGTCCCCGGTTCTTGTGAATCCTATTGTCAAGAGGTATGAATGCAGTCTTTCATACCATGCCCTTGGGGCTTGTTTTAGCCCATAAAGAGCGTTCTTGAGTTTACAGACCATACCACCTTTTTGTGTGGATGTGAAGCCTTCCAGTTTTTCAATGTAAACTTCCTCCTCCAGTTTCCATTTAGAAATGCAAACTTTACATCCATTTGGTATACTTTGAACTTTTTATGAGCAACATAAGCAAGAATAATTCTTCTTCCAATCTGGCCACAGGTGCAAAGGTTTCGGCATAATCCAATCTAGCCTCCTGTGCATATCTTTTGCAGAGCAATCTTGCTTTGTTCCTTATCACTTTTCCTTCTTCATTTAGTTTATTTCTGTGGACCCACTTTGTCCCAATGATATTCTTGTCCTGTAGTCTTGGCACAAGAATCCATGTGTCATTCTTCTCTATTTGCTCAATCTCTTCTTCCATGGCCTTGACCCAATTTTCATCTTCCAGAGCCTCCCTGGAGGTTTTGGGCTCTATACAGGAAAATAAACAGATATTTTCTCTAGCCTTTTTCCTGGTCAAGACATTTGCATGTTTGTCACCAATAATATTATCAGTTGAGTGATATGTGACATACCTTGGAAGAACCGGTCTCTGTTCCCGGTCAAGTTCTTCCGGTTGAGCAATTTCTTCAGCATGGTTATGAACAACTTCTTGTTCGTTATCTTGAATTGGTCTGTCATCTTTAGGTACAACATCCTGCTCCAGAGGTTTGTTTTCATGTTCTTCTCTTTCATGTTCAGTAGTTATTTCATTGAATTCCAAAAGATTTCTAGCATTATGATTCTCCATACTATCATGTTTATTATGACTAATCTTTTCCTTTGATTCTAAATATTCATCAACCTTTACATTGATACTTTTGACTATTTTTCCTATTCTCTTATTTAGACACCGGTAGACTTAACTCTTGGTAGAATAACCCAAAAATATGCCTTCATCACTCTTCGCCTCAAACTTGCCAAAATACATATCTCTTTTAATGTAGCACTTACTACCAAAAATTCTGAAGTAGCCTACACTAGGAGTGTGACCGAACCATAATTCATAGGGAGTCTTACCGGTTCCTTTCTTGACATTAACTTGGTTCAATGTGTAAATAGCAGTGTTGATATCTTCTCTCTAGAAGTGATGAGGGAGATCCTTCTGAATTATTAGGTTCTCGCATAGTCAATCAATGTCCTGTTTCTTCTTTCTGCTACTCCATTTTGCTGAGGAGTCCTTGGTGCAGATAATTGCCTTTTTATTCCCTGTTCCTCACAGTAGTGAGTGATCTCTTGAGAGGTGTATTCACCTCCTCTGTCTGACCTTAGACACTTTAAACTTTTGCCTGTCTCCTCCACTCGAGCCTTGTAGATCTTGAACATGTGAAAGGCTTCTGATTTTTCTCTAAGAAAGAGTGTCCACATCATTCTTGAAAAATCATCTACAAAAAACATGTACTTGTCACCATAGTAGCTCTTTGTTCTCATAGGTACACACAAGTTTGTGTGTACAAGATCCAGAACATTTTCAGCAGAAAAAGATTTACTATTGAAACTTGTTCATGTCAGTTTTCCTAACTGACAATCTTTACAAATACCTCTGTCAAGTTTTGTAATCTCAGGAAGTCCTTTTACTGATTTCTTCTTGCTCACTTTGACAATACTGTCAAAGTTTATGTGGCAAAGCCTCTTATGCTACAACCAACTATTGTCCTCTTTGGTTGCAAGACAGATCTTGTTTGTTTTTCCTTTGATTGATGCTATGAGGCAGACTCCTTCCATTGAGTCCAGATAGAACATATTCCCTTTACTCTATCTACTGGTGGCAACATGAGCTCCTGATTGGTTCTTGACAGTACAAGAACCTTGCCCAAATTCCAATAGGAACCCCTTGTTTAGTTGAGCAACACTCATTAAATTGTACTTAAGTCCTTCCCAGTACACATCTTCACATACATCATTGCTAAGTGCAATAGAGGATTTTCCTTTGATAGCACAGGGGGCATTGTTACCAAAGGTTATCGATCCACAATCATTGAGCTTTAAGCTGATGAACTTGTTCTTATCACCACTCATGTGGTGAGTGCATCCACTGTCAATGATCCAATCATAATGCTGATGAGATCTTGATATAAGTGCCATTTTGCTTATCATCGGGCTTTCTTCTGTTATTTCAACAAATGTAATTTCTGGATCTTCAGAGTCCTTAGATTCATTCTCTGTGACTCCTTCTGCAAGGTAGCATTCTTTCTTTGCTTTGTTGTTGAATCGTCTGCTCTTGTCTTTATTATCATTTTTTGGACATCTTGTTGCAATATGTCTTATCTTATTACAAGAGAAACATTTTAATGGGAGTTTTCCTTTGTATTTCCCTTTTCTTTTGGGAAATCTCCTAGCAATGAGTGCTTCAAACTCATCTTGCTCTGTCTCTTCTGTGAGCAGGTTCTTAACAAGACTTCCAATCTTACCGGTAGAGCCGTTACCGGTTTCTGTTCCTTTCTTGGTGGAAGAGGTGTTAATAGAAGACTTAAAAGTAGCTTCTAGCATGGGTATGTTGTTATCAAAATTGCTCAATTCGAATGCAGTCAACTTATCGATTAGTGAGTCTAGAGTGACTTGATCTGTGGTCACTGATTTGAGCTCTTGAATGGCTGAGATCTTGATGGCATACTGAGGCCTTAGCGTTCTCAGTATTTTGCTTACCACTTCCTCCTCACTTAGTTTTCCTCTAGCGCTTTTGATGGAGTTAATCACTTCTTTGATTCTGTTGTTGTATGGGTCAATATCTTCTCCCTCATTCATCCTCTGATGTCATCATATTTTCCTCTGAAGCTTTCTATCTTAGCTCTTTGTACATGTGGGTCACCAGCATACACTAATTGCAACTTGGCCCACATCTTGTGAACAGTATCTAGATTTTCAGTCTTTGCATAGACGTAGTCGGGTAGTGTGCTTGCTATCATATCCATTGCAGCTGTATGTTCTGTCTCGATCTGCAATTCATTAGGAGTCACGGTACCATTGGGTTCAATGTAATCATGTGTTACATGGGTCCAATACTAATCTCCGGTGGTCTTCGTGTACAACTTCATTCTGCTGCACCACAAAGTAAAGTTTTTCTTGGAGAACTTTGGTCCTTCCTTTCTCATCATCTTGACTTTTTCTTTTTGCGGTTAAGCAGCAAAGAAAAGAGGGTTGGCTCTGATACCAATTGACAGTCCCAACTGGTGCTGAGAGGGGAGGGGTGAATCAACACCTATAAAACTTTAAAACAAATATGATGTAGTATACTACAACTGTAAACAAAACATATTCTAGCATAAAAATAGCATCAAGCAATCAATCAATAGACAACACTAGATTTATCACGTGGAAACCCAAATCAAGAGAAAACCACGGTGTGAGGAAACCTTACAAATTCTGTACTCTTCTGAAATGCGCCTTGTTAGGAGTCTTCCTTGTTAAAAGATTACAAGTGCACTGTTAGATGCGACTCAGTTAAGGGATTTGATATAATAAGGCCTGTTAGAGCCTACCTGGTTAGAGGACTTAGACCACCTAAACAGATGTCACCCGATTAAGGGATTTAGTACAAGGGACTTGTTAATCTCCACCCAAAATATTGAGATTTTGCTATTGTAATTGTTAGAGAACAATAGAGAATTTTGACGTTTTAGAAATAGCTTTTCTTAGCTTGATAAGATCTCTGTTATATTTAACTGAGAAACATCACCGGTTGCTGCAGGTATGTTCTCCTTTGCTGTTGTGCTTCTCTGCACACTCTTCTCTTGTCTCCTTTCTCTTCACCTTAGCTTCTTCAGCGTACAAGTTCACTCTTTACTTTGGCAGAATGAGGGAAAACTATATACTTGTCAAGCAGAGGAATATATAGACTTCTTGCCCTATTTGCTTTTGTCATGCACAACCTGTTTAAAGATTACCTTTGAATCCATCACGCAGTGTTGTATTAGTTCACTGAGGAAACATCCGATGCATGTTATGCTTTATCTGCTTTATGAAAGAAAATGACAGATGCGTATCAGAAGCTTTCCTTCACAAGAGATATCTCCATTGTTTAATGCCACAAACTCTGGCAGTAAAACCTTCAATCGCGCCTCATACCGATCGTCTTGATAAGTCAAAGACTACCGGATTTAGTGCACTAACTCTCGGTCAAAGAGTTAGATAATTGTTTGTTGACTACGACTTTCCCTTGTTCATCTATTATGATGACGTCTTAACTTGATCGGTAAAGATCCTTAAGTTGTGCACAGGTAAGAGCTTTGACCTGTCACCTTTCCTTACTCTAGCTAAACTGGTTGCATCCTTGCCTTAGTTTTTGTTGCCGGTTACAGGTTGCATCTCCCTTGGTGACCGGTTGCTCTGATGAACATATATAGTCTTTTCTTTTTTGCACAGTGTCACCGATTGCGAAACTAGTCTCTCATCGGACTTGTTGTTAGCTGTACCTGTCTTCAGTCATGCTTCACAGATCCATCACTGGTGTCCTTAGACACAAATGTAAACACCTCTTTGCCAATCAATGACAATACCTCTTTTGCCATGTACCGGTTTTGGCATGTACCGGTTACCATCCCTTAATGCCAACATCATTATCATTTAGTTAGTTGGCCAAAGGGTAGGTAGTTGGGCTAACGTCGTGACTGTTGGAGTAGCATCCGTTTGGTGTTGTTATATGTCATGTACTTCCTTCAAGGAAGAGGATACGGTGGGAGTTGTTGTTACTGTTATGTCGTATTGCTGTCATACATTGTAAACAGTTGATGAATTCATACAAAAACATTGGGTGTTGTCTGGCATATCATGTTATCATATATTTTATACTATTACTGTATGCATTAAACTAGTTTATTTGAAAGGGTAAACATTTGGTGTTGTTCTCCGGGACTGAACCTGAGTCACCCGCGTGACAGGTGGGAATACTCACTACTATACTAGAACGACAAGATGTCGGTAGGAAATTTTAGGGGCTTCCTCGATGACTGGTTGATCTTCAGCGGGCAGGACACACAATTAGCAGCCCTTTGGGAATGTATGGAGATGTGCCGGAGAGCAAGGTTGACACACAACCCGAAGAAGTGCAGGTTTATGGTTCCGAAGTTGTTGGGCCATATCGTCTGCAAAGCTGGATTAAAAACAGATCCCGAGAAGGTCAGGGTAATTGTGGAGATGGAGCCTCCCATAGACATCACAGGGGTGAAATCATTTCTTGGCCACATTAGCTATTATCGATGGTTTATAAAGAATTTTGCTTAAGTCTCCTACACATTGGACAGGTTGACACGAAAGGGAAACCCCTATGATTGGGGGACTGAGCAAGGCACAACTTTTGAAGAGTTGAAAACAAGACTGGTCAAAGACCAATTCTGGCATATTCGAATTGGGATAAGGAGTTTCATGTGCATGTGGACGCCTCTAATTTTGCCATTAGTGAAACCTTGGCTCAGGTGGGTGACCATGGCTTAGACCATCCTATCTATTTCGCCAGTAGACTGTTGTCAAGGGTGGAGAAGAACTATAGCACGACGGAGCGAGAGGCACTCGGAATGGTCTATGCAGTCCAAAAGTTCAGGCACTACCTGCTGGCCACCCCATTCACATTCTACGTGGACCATCAGGCCTTGATGTATTTGGTCAACAAATCTATAATCTAAGGCAGAGTAAATAGATGGTTGTTATTGTTGCAAGAGTTCACATTCACCATCATAGTACAATCGAGGAAAAGCCATGTAATTGCCGACTAGCTTTCCCACATCAAGTCTGGCGAACCACCTAAGGGGATTAATGATGACTTGCTCGACGCCCACCTATTCCACATTACAATATTTCTTGCATGGTACAAGAGTATCGGGGAGTACTTGTCCACATCTCAGTTTCCGAAAGATATGTGTTGGCTAAATTTTTTATAAGTCACTATGACCACAACTTACAAAATTGTGACTTTAGCCAACATCTCATGAGATTTCTCTCTCCTCTCAGCAATAGGGGAGGCTCCCTTCTTATTGTAGGTGGCTTCAATAGGAACTTAACTAAAATTACAAAAATGGTGGTTCACTTAATCAATTCCTCTTTTTTTAGGAATGATTTGCATACAACTATAACTTTCCAACTTAACAAAAAGTGCCTTATGCTACGATAATATCGGGGGCAGCAGTTTACATTTTATTATTTGTGGAATAAGTATAGGAACCCAAAGTCTCTTGCGATTATCCTGAATTAGGATTCAAGTAGAATAACTAGTAAGACACAAAGTCTCTTACCAGATACTCTAAAACTTAATAAAATTACCTATAACTGAAGCTCAACGTCTTCAATACTAAGTAATTGTAGCTTCTACCAACTATAACAATTTGTCCTCCTGCAACACAAAGTCTTCAGTTCTAAGTAATTGTAGCTTTTACCAACTATAACAATTTGGCCTCCTGCAACACAAAGTCTTCAAAAGTTCAAATTGGCTCTGAATGCAATAGGCAGCTCAAAGTTTGCACAATTGAATTCAAATCCCTCTTGAGCAAAGCTCCAAAACTCCCAATCAATATATAAAATATGTCATCACATAAGACCTTGAATCAACACAAAGATTGAAAGAAAGTTGCCGCTTTTATTAAAAGCAATTCAAATTTACATTTAAGCTCAAAGTCTTAGAGTGTAGATACAAACTGACAAAATTTTCTTGCCTTACCAAAATATGATTATTTACAATGAGCTCCCTCTTTTATATAGGAAAAGAGTGAAGAGAAAGGGGGAGAAAGAAGGGGAAAATCCTTAACCACCTTGACTTATTCTCTAACTAACAAACTAATTTTGACTTATTCAATGCTACAAGGCCTAAAACACCTGCAACTTGATTACATATTACATTTTTGCACATGATACTATCACATGCAATTGTTGATATTATGGCCTTTCGGCAAATATATCATGCATTGGATTAAGATATTTTCGATATATAAATAATAATATTAAATATGAGAGATATTTAATATTTATTGTTTATTAGTAAATTGAATTAATTGTCTAACTTAAGTCTGGGCCCAAGGTCGGCCTCCTTAAGAGAAAATATTATAACCAAGTCGGCCTCTTGTGGAGGCTATCCAATTGCATATATAAGGCAGTTTGAACCTTGGGGAGAACACATCAAAAACATAACATGAAGTTCTTTCCTTGTGGATTCGATAGCATATTCAAGAGCTGCGAAAGCAGATTTACATATTCATCCGTTCAACTATAAGGAGTGATTTCATGCATTTAGTTGCAGCCTTGTAGGAGCGAACTAGGGCAGAGATATAACAGCCCTAGAGGAGCGAATTAGAGTAGAGATCTTGTAGCTCTAGAGAAGAAAACTAGGGCAGTATTGTGCAGCCCTAGAAGAAACCTATGAGGGCTGATCTTGCAGCCCTAGATCTGAGAATTATGGCAGATCTAATAGAAGGCCAAAATCAGGGCAAATTGGCGACATATTGAAGGGCAAGATTGAAGATCTCAAAGTTCAGATTTGAAGTCTAATTCAGAGATATAATTCGGGTATTATCTCTCCTTGTTATTTATGATTTCTTACCATATCCTGTGCTTAGTTTTGTTAGACCTCTATAGACTAATATATTCCTTGGTAGAATCTGAAATATATTAACATGGTATCAAAGCGTTGGTAGTGTTAAAGATCTTTTTAGATTTAGGAATTCAGTCTAACTCCTTCAAAACTAAGGAAGAATACTATGGTAACCATGGGTTTGACGTAAACATAATAAATTTGGTTTCATATATGAAGAGCATAAAAGTAGGCCTAAATTTTGCAGAGGTTGAATTTGCAAATTGCCTTAGTTCAACCCACCTAAGAGGTAGTCTAAGCTTAAGAGGAGTAAGATCATCCCTTATTGGCATGGCTTAGCTGAATAGCATATGGCATAGTATTGGCTGGTTCATTAACTTATTAGCATTGGCATGTTATTATCAGCTGGGTCATTATCATTGATTGACTGGCTCATAATTTTCATGCACTTGGCTGATTTATAAGTATTGGCATTTGTCATATTTCTATATGTCATTTATGTGTGAGCACATCTCTTTTGCATAACACTTGGTTTGTGTTAGCATATCCTTCTTCATTGTTATGGCTAAGTCTATATTTGTGACATATAGTTGAGACTATGTTGTTTTTGGTAGAGCTGGATAATTGTTTCATGTATTTTATATATGTGGAGAATACATAACTAATTGTCATTGACTGTTTATTAATGTAAAGGAAGTACTTTGGTACATTGACAACATTGGCTTGTTTTGGACATTACATTGGCATTTAACAATAATATAATCTGATATGTATGAAGGAACTTACCTTCCGTTGTAAGCTGAGTCTATTGCATATTGAAAGGGATTTTTTCTGTTATATGCATTGACATATTTCTGCCTTGGACTTATTTAGGACTGATTATCTAATCTGGTATGAATGGCAACATTACTTGGCATACATTACGGGAAGCATACATTGGCTATGTGTATATGGATTCAGGTTCACAACATCTTATTGGCATTATCCTTCCTTTACTGGTTGAGGGAGTTTTAACCTTTTTAGAGGGTGAAGATAGGATCATCCAAAGGGAGTAGATCTCCTTGTGTAATATATACCCTGGGGTAACTTAATTATGGGTATGTGGTTTAAGAGGGAGTTCAGTTATGGGCTCACTTGCACCTAATTTTGTGTTACGAACTCCTTATGTGTTGTTGATCATATGTATGGGTAGGATTATACCTCATTGGCTTGATCATCATAATTGGTTAGTTTTGATATATGATTGTATGTGTGGAACATGCATAGCTGATTGGATCAGCTGGTTAGGAATGTCTAATTAGCATAACTAATTATCTGTTTAGCTGATTGACATAATTGACATTTTATTTTGAATGTATGAGGAGCATACTTCACATTATGTACATTATGTATGAATGGATGCATACTTTAGGTTGGCATATGGAATATACACTACATTGGCATTTGTTATGCTTCTGTTATAGGAGTATACCTTACATTTACATTGATATATATTCCTGTTATGTGGTTACATACTTTACCTTGACATATGTTATATCTAACGCTGTTCTGGGAACATTCACAGTTGATTGTTAGTATAACTTATTTATTGTTTTCTTTATTGATGCATGGGTGCATAAATTATTGGTTAATGAATGTTGGAACATACTTACATTGGCATATGTTAGAATAGGCATATCTCTTGAGAAGATACATTTAGAGATAATGTTGTTGTATGCATGGGAGTATTCATTATATGGATATATGTTATCCTTACTATTGATCATATATATGTGTATGGATACACTTCTTTATAGAGGAAACTATATTGCATCTTGTTGTGATCACATTGCACTTGGTTATATGTTGGATAAATTTGGTTACCTTAAGGTGGTGAAGACTTATGTGATTACTCTTATGCTTATGGCTAAGACTTGTCTATAGATGTTGGATGAATTATGCTGGTTCTATGAGAGCACTGCATTTGGATATTGATTACTTAATATAATTGTATGGAGCATACATCATTTGTATACTTTAGCTTGTGAAGCATACTTTAGTGGATGATTTTGTATGTATGGATCATACTTTCTTTCATAGCTGAGTCTATATTTACTGATTATAGTGGAGACTATATTACATGTGGTTCTATGTGTAAACACATTTTCTTTACATTTAACTTGAATATTATGATCATATTGGTTACTCTTATACTTATGTGGATTCATGAGGTAAGATTTTGATTATGAGATACATTTGGTCATGTTGATTCATTTGGTTACACTTATGCATATGGCTAAGTTGTTAATTATGAATTGGTTACTTGGAGAATATCATGGATTTGATATTCTTCTCAAGGATCAGGGATCCATTGTTGAGCATATGGTGACATCACGGACTTGATGTAGGGAAACCGTCACTTTGAGCATTTGGTGAATATCATGGACTTGACATTCGTTAGACCAATGCTCGAGGATATCATGGACTTGATATCTTGTGGATTAGGGATCCACATCTAAGTAATTGGTGGACATCATGAACTTGATGTTGATAGGCCATTACTCTGAGCACTTGGTGAATATCATGGACTTGATATTCGTTAGACCAATGCTCGAGGATATCATGGATTTGATATCTCTTGGATCAGGGATCCACACTTGAGTATATGGTGGACATCATGGACTTGATGTTTGGTTGCCATTGCTCTGAGCTTTTGGTGAATATCATTGACTTGATATTTGTTAGACCAATGCTCTTAACATCATGGACTTGATGTTGGTTTGATGTGATGGACTTGACATTTCTTGAGTCTTGGTGACTCGTGGATTTAGTTATCCACCAATTGGATGGTATACATCATGGACTTGATGATACCTTGAATATCATAGACTAGATATTCTATTGGCTGAGTCAAGAGGACTCGTGGATCTAAGTTATCCACAAATTGTATAGAAAACATCATGAATTTGATGATAACTTGTGTTTGGAAAGTATCATGGACTTGATACTACCTTGAATATCATGGACTTGATATTCAAAAGAGTCAAGGTGACTAGTGGATTTAGGAAATTCACAAATTGATTGAAAAATTGATATCATGGACTTGATATCACTTATGGTTGATAAACATCATGGACTTGATGTTATTATGAATATCATGGACTGATATTCTTGGGTCATGGAGACAAGAGGATCTAGGAGATCAACATTTGGATTGTAAGCATCATATGATATGATGTTTCTCATATGAATATGAGATGTATGATTGAGGAATAATGAAGAACAATTGTGTTCTCATTATATCTTGTAGATAGAGATCTACTATCATAGATGAGAAATCTATGGCATCATTGGATAAGGAATCCATTTTTGTTATGTTTTATACTTTGAGTCTCGGAGACTCGTGGATTTAGGAAATTTTAAAGCTAATTTCACAAAAACATTAAAAACTATAGTTAAATCAACTTGAAATGAGTTTAAATTTGAAAATGGACATCAAAATCCATTTTATATATTAAATATAATTTGAACTCGTGCATTCGACTTTGAAAAACCCACCTTTTTAAGGATTTTTAAAGAATATGTAGTCAGCCTAAAAAACCCAACCTTTTGCATCATAACTTGAGCTATACAACTCCGTTTGATGTCTAAGTTAGCTTGAAACAAGTGTATTTCAAAGGGCTATTGACTCAAGGGAAAATCAAGATTAAAAATTGCTAACAAGAAAGAGAAAAATGAAGAAAAGGATTTAAAGAATGCATGAAATGCATGTTACAAAGAACATTTCAGGGATGATGAATTGTCTTTATAACGCATTATCCAAAACATCCAAATCGTAGAGGATACACTTACGAATTCACAAGAAAATTGCGTAGTGTTGCCTCAATTTTGTGTTTTTAAAATTGAGGACAACAATTGGCTCTAACTAGCGAATGTACCTCGTTTGTTCTTAGAAACAATGAGGAATGTAGAATCCATACCTCTAAGTGCCTTTATCTACTCCATTGGGCTATAGAGTTAGGTGACTAAAAACAAAAAGACTCAAAAAGGATGACGCGAACGACGCAAAGAAAACCTAGAACAAATTTGTGCAAATGCACTTATTGAAAGTAAAGAAAAACCTAACTAATTAAAACTAGCCAACAATGCAACTTTTCAAATGAAACCATTTACTGGTTCAACAAAATAGCTACCTTTTTTCAGCAGCTTGCATGTTCACATGCAACTTTGTACAGATGGAGAACAAACAATTAAAGCAATGATGTCAATGCTTGATATAACATCTCTTGGAAGAGATGAATAAATTCACCTTTTTGAGATGAATCATATGTATTGCTGCTCCAAAATAGGCCATAGAATTCAAACCACCCTTGGCTTCTTCTTCAATTGTATCTTCATGCTTAGGTACAAGTGGAATAAATGATGTTGTATTGGCCTCCAACGAAGCCAGATGTCTTATTGGACATCCCCTTGATTTTACGAAGATCGAACTTGTCTTGAATGTTGTAACTTGCTTGACTGGTTCATCAATTATGACATCCTCAAGTTGATTAGGAAAGGTTACCTCATTGCTTCCTTCTACATTATCTTGGTTATAAATTTCAGACATAAGAGAATTATCTTCAATATTTGAACAAAGTTCCCCTATGATGTTCATGATAAGATCCTCATCAAGTTTTGGGGTAGATCTTTCATACAATATTGATGCATTATTTTCAGCTTGACTGAGACCTTCATGCATGTCCATCTGTTCATGTCTAACAATATGATCATCTTCATTTGCTTGAACATTGGAAGAATGAGTTTCATCTTTTTGATTTTCATCAATGGCTTTCTGAGACTGTGTGAACTAGAAATAAGAGTCCCTAGCTAATTCTGCTTCCTTTTCTTGGAAGAGAATAGCAAGATCACTAGCCTGGGATTCAGGATGCTTTGTTGCCGCCTTCGTTGATGGTGCCTCAATAGCATGCTTCTTTGATGATGAAACTAATCTTTGTTGATTCTCACCAACATGACTGCAAGCAATAGTTGGAAGGTGTGTCCTTTCTTCATCCTCGTGAGGAATGAAGAATATACCTTGAGCTATTTGCTTTTTGAGGGCAACTAACTCATTTGCCAACCTTTGCACTGCAGGATCCGTCCTTGTAATGGAAGAAAATGAATCGGAAGGGAGATTACTTTCTTCAAACTCGTTTGCTTCATTTCTTATCTTCCCAGCAAGAATAAGATCATCTTCAATTCCAATTGCCACAGTTTGTGCAGCTGCAAGAGTAGCCGGAGCTGCTCTTCTTAACAGAAAATTGACTTCGGGAATTTGTGCATTTACAAAGAAGCACTTCAAATTTGCAACTGTAGGCTGAGCAATAGATGGAATCCTTCCTATCAACTTGTTGAAATGAGCAACAAATTCACACATAGGAACGTGACATGCCTTCTTTAGTAGGGTGAGTTGAGCCAATAGTACAGAGCATCTTCAGGAGGCTTGAACCTTTCTTCAAACTTGGCTATGAGAGTAGCCCAGTTTGTGATGGTCTGTGGTGCAAGATGATAAAACCAATTAGCAACCACACCTTGGACAGTTTCTACGAACAACCTTACAGACACTTCCTCATGTTCAACACCATGAACACCACATGCAATGTAAAAAGCAGCAATATGTTCATCTGGATGTTGTTGTCCATCACCAAAGAACTTAGAAAAATTCTTCCTTGAGCCATCAGGAGGAGCATGTAGAGGTGAGGCTAGATTCAATAGACCAAAGAGTATTTGCCCAAGGACTTTGGGCCATTTACATGTCCTTGGTAAAAGCTTGAAAAACTAACATATAATAATTACAATGAATATTCACAATGAAAAGGACACGGGTCTACTTCAAACAAAAATGTGAGGCTTTCGAATGCGCATCGCGTCCCCAACAGAGTCCCCAAAAACTGTTGGCTAAAAATTTTGTAAGCCACTAAGACTACACCTTACAAAATTGTAACTTTAGGCAACGTCTCATGAGATTTCTCTCTCCTCTTAGCAATAGGGGATGCTCCCTTACCGTAGGTGGCTTGAATAGGAACTTAACTGAAATTACAAAGAGGGCAGTTCTCTCAATCCCTCTTTTTTCAGGAATGATTTGCGTACAACTACTACTTTTTAACTTAACAAAAAGTGCCTTATTGCTACGATAATATTGGTGACCTTGGAGTTGACATAAGAACAATACCAAGGGCACCAACTTTTTTTATATATTTTGTGAAACAAAAATAGGAACCCAAAGTCTCCTGTGCTTGTCTCGTAAGGATTCAAGAAGAATAACCAGTAAGGCACAAAATCTCTTATTGGATACTATCAAATTTAATAAAAACACTTACAAATGAAGCACAAAGTCTTCAGCTCTAAGTAATTGAAGCCACTACTATCTATCACAATTTTGTCCTTTTGCAGCACAAAGTCTTCAAAAGTTCAAATTGGCTCTAAATGCAACAGGCAGCTCAAAGTCTACACAATTGAATCCAAATCCCTCTTGAATCAAAGCATTAAAACTCACAATTAACTCAAGAAAATGTCGTCACATAAGTCTCAAAACAATCTGCTTCTTTTATTTAAAGCAATCTAATTTACATCCAAGCACAAAGTCTTAGACTGCACAATACAAATTGGCAGAATTTTCTTGCCTTGCCAAAAGATGATTATTTAGAATGATCTCCCTCCTTTATACAGGAAAAGATGGAGAGAAAGGTGGAGAAGGAAGGGGAAAACCCTTAACCACCTTGACTTATTCTCTAACTAACTAACTAATTTTGGCTTATTCAAAGTTGCATGCCAAATGCACTTGCAACTTGATCACATGTTACAACTTTGCACGTTATACTATCACGTGCAATTGCAGCTTTCTATTACATGTAATCTGTCAAATACAAATTACAAATGCATGATGAAAATATTTTGTGTTTGAAAAGACACAACACCTATTGCATCATCCTTCGTTTGTCTTCATGCTGATGCGTGATGATTGATATGCTCTAATTTGGTGAAAGCATCTTGATCTGGAATAAGAATCTGCATCTTTGGTTGTCTCTTGAGAAGCACATTTGTTTCTTTCCATCTCTACCTTGAAAGAATTCTTTTTGATTGTAGTCTTTCGAACCTTTCTAGAGAGAAAGATCCAATCTTCTTATCCAGCTTTTGTTCTAATTTTGATTCACTTGATTCCCTCGAAGTTGAATTTCTCTTAAGGGTGGCCTTTGAGCTCTCCTATGGGCTTCCCTTTCTCTTTGTATCTTTTTTCTTCGCTCACGTTCCAATCTTTCTTTAAGCCTCCTTTCGATTCTTTGTCTTTCTCTTTCAAATTCAATACCAACTTCCTCCTCTTCCTCTAAGATGGGCCGAGCAACTGTATAGTGTGCGTCGTCTTGTCTTTGATTCCAAATGAAAGCCCCTAAGTTTGAAATGATATCTTCCTTCCTTACATTTATATCCAAACCTGGTTGCACAACTGGATAATTAGCATAGGAAGGTAACACCATCTTAGAACATTTTTTTAGTTTTGCCTCTCATGTTCTAACCTTTCTTGAATCTGCCTTTCAATCCTTTGGGCCTTTACTTCTTCCATTTCTAATGTTGGCTAGAAATTCTCTTGACATGGCAATTGATATGCCCGAGTGGCTGTGACATGAAGATTCCACAAGGTAAGAATATCTTCAAGAGGTGGATCCATTGCACACTTTTTGATGCCCAAATATGAGTTTTGGGCTGTTGTGAACAAGGAAAATGGCTGCAAATTTTGGGACAGCGAAATGGTGGATGGGTTTGAGCTCAAAATGGTCACTTATATGGTGAGTAAAACCCCAAAAAATGAGTTTTTCAAAGGGGATTGCTTATGGAAACAACGAGAATTATGGAGGATAAAAAGGTAAGCAAACGAATGAATATTATTTCTTCTTATAATGGAGTTGAATCAACCACCATCATGAGTTTTAAGTCATATGGCACTGGTAGGGACAGCAATTTATGCAAGTGGACTTTTTAGAAAATAATACATGTATGGACTTGCATTGGATTTGTTGTCTTCTTCACCATAGAACAAGACTTTTAATCCCGGCTGCATATGCAAGCAATATGAGATTCTTGCATATGCAGCTTAAGAATAAAAGATAGAAGTAGAAGAAACATGAATTTAATCACATGTAAATCTAAAATGAAAGTTTACATATTAATTGAATAACTTGGGAAGAAAATAGGAAAAAGACTTTACTTCAATCCTCAAGAAGAAATCTTGGGCAAAATTTGAAATGAATCAATGGATTTTCTTATTTAGGGAAGCTTGGATTGAAAAACTATAAATAGATCACATTCTTAGTCTTTTTCCTTCAATTTTGGATAGTCAACATGCATATACAGTCAAGTGGGAAGGAATGAGAGATTAATTGCAAAGAAATAACAACCATTTTGACTATTTCTAATGTATATGCAATGAGATAAAAAACGGCGTCTAGGGCATGAGATTCAATTAAAATGATGATTTAAATCAATCAAAGAAAGAAAAACTTACCCGCAATCAATTCTTAGAGCTGAGAAAACAATTTTAGATGCTCAAACCCCTATAGTATGAAACATTTTTGGAGAATAAAGGCCAAAAAGCAGACTGTTTTTGTTAAAATGCATATGCCTTGTGTTTCAAACAGCATATGCAATCTCCTCCAAAATCAACGCCCTAGGAAGGAAAACAGCCAAGTGAAGGAAAAACACACTTTTGTGATGTTCAAACACATGCAAAGAAGCATGTGATCTTTGTCAAATTTGATGTTTAGGATTCTCAAGACTGAATACGCATTATTTGAATGCAAAAACACATGTAATGAATGTGCAAAAAGACGTCAAGAAGGGCGTATTAAAAACGCTGTTTTGGATGTCTTTGCACATACAAAAATATGCAATCTCCCCTAAATTTGATGCCCTAGGCTGGAAACACACTTTGGGAGAGAAGAAACACACAAAAACAAAGATGTAAAAGACTTTTTAAACAACGTCCAAAGGCTGGGCATTAAAAACGCACTTTTGTAGTGTGTTGGCTTGAGTTTAAAACATATGCAATGCCTCCAAAATTTGATTCCCTAGGTTGGAAACACACTTTGGGAAGATGTTTTCATGAGTTTTAAAACATATGCAATCCCTCCCAAAATCGACGCCCTAGAAAGGATATTAAATACGCTGTTTAAAAAAGAAGTTTGCACATGTAAAAATACATAAAAAGATATGTATTTGGGTATATAAACAACGCCCTTAGTGGTTCTCCATTAAAAATGCACTTTTCAAGTGCATTTACATATTGATTAGAACATGTCTTTTATGAGGAAAAAAAGCCACCTGGAGAGTTTTTAAATACGTTGTTCTCTATATGCAATCACATATAAAAACAACACTCATAAAGGATTAAATACATTCTTTTTGAGTTCAATTGCACATTCTTAAAAAACATGTTTTTGGCTTAGAAAAAATCACTTTTACATGTTTTATATATGCAATTGCATATAAAAACAACGTACTTAATGTACAAAACACTTAATTTCAAAAGGTGGGCTTTAAAAAGTGTTTTGCATGTTGATGATATGCAATGAAGAATAAAAACCGCACATTTTTGAACTTAAGTGTTTTAATTTTAAATTAATTTAATATATAACTATATTTTTAATAAAGTAACATGAAATTAGATTATTTTAAAGCAAATTTCACAAAAACATTAAAAATTATAGCTAAATCAACTCGAAATGAGTTGAAATTTGAAAATGGACATCAAAATCTATTTTATATATTAAATATAATTCAAACTCATTCAATCGACTTTGAAAAACCCACCTTTTTAATGATTTTTAAAGAATATGCAGTCAGTTTGAAAAACCCCACCTTTTGCATCATAACTTGAGCTATACAACTCCGTTTGATGTGTAAGTTAGCTTGGAACGAGCATATTTCAAAGGGCTATTGACTCAAGGGAAAATCAAGATTAAAAATTGCTAACAAGAAAGAGAAAAACGAAGAAAAGGACTTAAAGAATGCATGAAATGTGTGTTACAAAGAACATTTCAGGGATGATGAATTGTAGAGGATACAGCTAGAGGATAATGCATTATCCAAAACATCCAAATCGTAGAGGATACACTTACGAATTCACAAGAAAATTGCGTAGGGTTGCCTCAATTTTGTGATGTCAAAATTGAGGACAACATCCCAGCAAACCTTTCCTACAAATGATTGTGTACTAGATATAGGAGTAAAATATATCTTTATTCACTCGTGAATTCATTACAAAGAAGAAGGCTAAGATGGTCGGCCAAGATTACAATTTGTCCGACTATACACTACTCTCTTCCTTGGTGGTATGCAACATATTTAAATGATGTGATGGTTGCCAAGAGAGACGCAATCGTCAAACAAACGACACTTACAACCTTCTAAGAGTGACAACCAACAAACAATTAACACTTTTGACGGATAACCAATATTATCAAACATAAAAATAGGCATTATATGCTGACTACAAAGTTGACTCAGAGAAAAGTGGGGTACCTTAATAAGAAGAATTGAAAAAAGAAGACAAATAATAAGAGTCTTGTTCTAGAAAGTGTTAAAAACTTCATACTAAATTGTTATAATTTTTACTCTATGAAGGCATGCTAGGGCCATATTATGTGTCTGCACTAAATCTTCTAGGGCTTGATTTGCCTTAACAAGCACATTATTTATCCACTTCTTAGCATTCTCAGGGATGGATTTCATTTTTTCTAATTCATCAACTGATTACTTAGAAAGGTCCAATGGAGGCACGAAGGATCCCTCGGCTTGTTGGATTGGATTCACTAGATGCTTGATATAATCCTGTAGTTCTCGCATTTGAGCTTTTAGTTGAGATTTGGCTTCTTCCTTTTTTAAACCTTTTCACAATTGTCTCTACTGAATCCTATAATTCCCAAACTTCTTGCTCTTATGAAGTAGGGCCTAATTTGAATAGCATGGTATTCTTCAGGAGTGGTATCTTTAGATTTGTCAACCATTGGGGTAGCAATATATGCAATTCGGGATCCAAAACTATCCTTGCTGATCCTTGAATACATTTTAGCCTTTTGTATTGTCCCTTCCTAGGCAATGAGACTAATATTTTATATTTTATTATGTGCTATGTCATGTCCCCGCATTAGCATTTGATTAAGATTCAAATATTTCACTTGGACATATACAATGTTTAAAAGGAGTGAAATATTCTTTTTGTCTTATGCCAGTTTGAGGAATTAGGAAAATAAGGAATTTAAATAGCCTCCTGGCAGTTACGTTGGAGGCTAGGTAAAAGGGGATTGGGAGTTTCATTCAGGGGGACTAAACTCTGAGGATTAAATAGGAATATTGTAGTTTTTGCAGTTTTTTTGCAGCTTTTGGAGAATGCAGAATATTCAGGGAAACATTATCAGCAGGACTGAGAGATATCCTTTGAAAATTTTTAGCAATCATCTTCATTTTTTTTTGTAACTTTTTGAAAGTGAAAGGGTTCTGGTTATTTTAAGACTTTGAGGTATGAAGATGTTGTTGGGAGAATATTGAAATTACTGTGAGAATATATTCTGTCTGCATACTAGGAGATATATGAGAATGTGTGAAGAGCCCGACTAGGTCTTCCTGGATGTTTATTCTCAAATTGAAATAATTGCAACTATGTTTCAATAATAAACTTGTAAAAGCAACATTGAAGAAATATCCACCAATTTTTAAATATCAAATCCAGACAAATAGCATTCCCTAAAACATTTATTATTTAAATCCATATCTCAAACAAAGATCACATAACAAATCATTATCCATTAAAATTAATGGCACTTGTAATTCCGATCTTCCACCTTAATGCTGACTCGGTCCACAATATAGATAGCTGCCAACCTAGAGTTAACACGTGACAGCCTATGGCAACACGTGACTGGCCTGAACTTAACGCAGGCCCATGCTGGTGCAGAAACGGCCCTGAAAATGATTCACGTGAGCAGGAAAAGGAAGCGTCACAGCCTTACTTGGTCCCACGTACCAATTCTGAGGTTGACTTAGCCAAGAAATTGAAGTGTCTCGCTGTTTACAGATCCGCCTTCCCTCAATATTAACGCAGCTTGATTGAATTCAGAACTTCCAATGATTTTCGATAATTCCTCAGCCCATTACTTTCAATTATCGATTATGGAGATACATCAGCCTCCAATTTTGAAATTCCAATCTCCTCAGAATGAATAACAATCAAACCCTATGAAAACAATTCGATTTGTCTGCAGAATAACTTCTCATAAATCCAGTATAAATCAGCAGTGAATTATGAATTCAGAATCAAAATTATTCTCTTACAGAATAACAGCTGTAAAATTCACCATTAACTTGTAATGGCTCAAATTACAAGAAGAGGAATCACTCCTCGAAACCCCAGCTAGGTTTGTCTCTCTCCCAAACTTCAATAAAATAATAATTCAACAATGGATGAATGAAAGTGCTTTTTCGAGTTGAATATATAGCTTTTTTGGAAAAAGCACAATTTCACTTTTTTTCATTTAAAAGGCTTTTAAATGACCACTTCACTTTATAACATTAAAGTTATAAAGTATTAAAGTTATTAATTTAAAATAATTTAATTTAATAACGATAACTTTTAAAACAAGAAGCCACTTAATCCCATTGATTGTAACAACTTCATTTTTGACAGCAGAACCACAAACGCCAACTGTCCTGCTAGAAATAACCCACTGCCAAAAATAGCCAACTGCTAAAAATAGACTTACTATAAATAGTAAGTCTGTCAAATTGGAGGTTCCCTGAAACTCGATCCTGAAACATTTGACACTCCGTGCAGATAGCCAGCTAATCCTGGCCATACCCAAAATACCACTTACTAAAAATAGTAAGTCGACCAAATTGATCCGAATGAAGAGCAGACCTGGTAAACTGAACCTCCAAAATGGAATCCCAACACTGGCTCCGCCAACTGACCCCCTCTAATCACCTGATTAGCCTGCGAGGGTCGCCAAAACAAGCTAATCCCAAAGTCTGAAAAACGGGGACATTACAGTCCTCCCTTCCCAAGATTGCTTGTCCTCAAGCAATCAAGAAAAACAAGCAACATTGCCAACCACTTGGATCCCAAGGATGGTCATAAGTAATGTTCCGATCGTCACCATACTCCTGTGAAGAAAATACCAACAGAACAGACACCAGCATCTGAGAAACTGCCCTCAACACCCAAATAACAGACATCACTGGAAACAACATCCGAAGACGAACTATAGATGCCGATGAAGAAAACAACCCAACGGAACTCAACTGAACTGAAATAACAACTCTGTCAAAACCTGAGTCCCTGTCTATCCGACGCTCACACCCAACTGCACTGAGAGAACGACAATGACCAAGTGTGCCAGAATCATTGGTATCAACTCTGCCCTCTGATAAACAGTCCTGGGTGTGTGGATACTGCAAGTAGTCTAACTTGCAACTGCCAATTACATATGTAAAAGATGGTGCCCAACCATCCCATAATGGATGATAAGAAACTGGAGTCGATCTACCCCTATGTGAGAACAAATCTTCTACCTGTGGGTCAAAAGACAAATGATGAACATACCTCACCGTATACTTCTGGTAGGAAGCCCCAATCTCTGTCAATAGCTCATCATTACCAAACTGGGAGTCATGAGATGGCTCCAATCTCTGACTCCGCATAATTGTAGGCTGGGTAGGAACCTGAGCAACCCTCTCAACAAACCCAACCTCGAAATCCCTGTGGGGAATCATAGTAGATAAAGTCTCCACAATCTTCCCTACCAACCTTCGAATAGCACAAGAGCCTCGGATGATAGTACCCTCAGATACTCTATAAGAATGCTGTCGCACATTTGCAGTCTCAAGTAAATACTCCATGAATGACTCGGTGCAGTAGAAATTATATGTGGAAGCGTCAACTTGCTCCCCCGCAATCCACAATTGATCCCTCTGAAAATGTGGCACAAACAATTGTCCCATGCTATCAGCCATATGTGATGATGAAATAGATTCACTTCTAGCAAAAGGAAGCAAATCAACCTGAGAGCTTGACTCCACTGGTACTCCTACCTCATCCGTACTAAGTGCTCCCATATCCTGAACATATGTGTTAGGCACATCATCATGTTCCTCATCACCAACCATAGGGGCAAACTCACCACCAACCACCTCAATGTGCAATCAAATTGGATTTGGGGCTGGTGTGGACCGTAAATGCTCGAACTCCACGGTCACCTCCTCTAACTGGATTTGCGACTCCTGAAGAGCCCACTTAGTGTCCTCTAAAACCTCAGTAGTCGTTGTGAGCTCCTGGGTAAGTTCACTCACCTCTTCCTCTCTGTCCATCAATGCCTCATAAGCTGTACTCCCTGTTGATGTCAGTTTTGTACCACTACATAACATATAGCAATTGAATACTTGATATAGCGTACCAAACACTCAACCCTCTCTTGAAAAGTAAATACTCATGAAGAACATGAGAATACTCCAAGGTTCCTTCCACCTGTGGATACTAACTCAGTTATATTAATGTGATTTGCTGGTTAATCATGTAGGCGAGCTTACATTGTTCATTCAAGGATGTCAAATTCTCGCCATGATGATAATAAGATTTAGCTTTGCAATGTATACTCAATTGACTTTCTCCAATTTACCACTTTCAACTTTGCTCTTCAAACTTCAACTACTAAACTACTTCTTGCTTTACTATTACTCCTACAGAATGGAAAGATTGGCAAATGGACGGGGATAAACCTAATGAAAGCTTGCCAGTGGCGGTACCTCCATAGATGCAATGATTCAAGGGGAATGAGACTAGATTATCACACAAGGCTCCTTAACAAGCCGCTAAGATGCTAGTGGCCTAGTATATAGATCCCTATCAAACATTTACCAATATCACCATACAACTAGCCATCTACTTCTACTCTAACAACATGAAATGAAATCCTACTTTAATTGGAGAGATGAGAAGAAACATGCAATACACCAAAATGATCATGTATATCCACCATGCAAGCCACAACAATGAATAGAAAACAATTTTGATAGTATTTTGGCAACAATTCTCCAACATTACTCCCTTTTACAAATGAGAACAAATGGCCTTATATAGAGGCTCAAAATTACGAGTGGCCAAGATTAAGAGGCAAAATCAAGGGCCAAGATTAAACCTTGCAAACCCTAATTAGGGTTACCATCTTTCAACCAATTACATGAGGGCACCAACTTTGTGGGCCAATGAGAAAATTACAATAATCTGTCAACCAATGAGAACATAGGACACTTGGCATGATTTGATTGCATACAGATGAAATTGCCACCTCGTCAACCTTATCTTATAAATTTATTTAATCCTTGAGATGAGGTGAAGCCTTGGATGCTTGAGCTCGTCCTTAGAAACTTTCTCATCACCACTTGAACTTGCTTGCACCTGATGTCTTGACCTTGAAAGAGTGAGGTCTCCATGCACTTGGGGTAATCTTGCCTTGGCATCGGTGGCTTGCCTGGATGTGAACCTCCTTGCAATTTGAGAGCCTTGCTCTTGGCCACCATCTTGAAATTGAACTTGACCCCTTCCAACCTTTCGTCTCGCTTTCCCCCTTCACTATCCTTGCCTTCCTTAACCTTCCTCGTTTTCTCTGACCTTCTTACTCAAATTTGGTTTGCATGCACCCCGTTATGCTTCAATACTCTTGGGTTCTGGGGACACTTGCCTTGGCCATACCTCCTTGAGCGGCCCACAATCCACCCATTACTTGATTTGAAATAATCATTAAGTTCATCAATTGCCTCCTAGCCAATGTTTTCCTCTCTGGTTAACCCCTGATTGTCCTCAACTGTTCAAACTACCACAACCTCGTCCCTTGGCATAAGCATCTGCCTCAAGCATAGTGGTGTAGCGCATCTCCCCAAATCTGAGTTTGGTTTGACTAGCAAAGCATCACGAATAGCCTTGCAATCAAATAGAAGAGGTAGGACCCCATGTAGAATTGCTTCTGATTTTGCACTATCCTAAGTTGCAACTCTAAATTCACGTTAATGATCCTAGCCCAATCAAACTTTCTTTTCGTTCTCAATTCCTTCAGTAAAATAATACATCCAAGGATCAAACTGTGTACCTTGAGCGGAGCCCATGACTCGATTGAGAAGCACAATAAGGTCGCCATATTCTGATTTGAAATTTGACCTGGTTAGCCTTGATAACTTGGTGACTCCCTTCTTGCTTTCGTGCAACCAATTTTGCTTTAGTAGAGCGAGGTAGGCATTCTGACTGTCTTGAAAGAACTTGGCCACTTGATCCATCAACACTACTATCATGCCCTTCTGTTGGGGTATATTGAACACTTCCTCTACCACTTGCTCATTGATGTTAGCGAACACTCTCTTTCCTTCATCAAAGATGATGGACTTAGTCACAATATCTAGTCGAGATGCACACTCCATCACCAACTCCGGACAAGGCAAGGTAGGATGGAAGGCGGCAGCTTGCACAATTCCACACTTGTAGATCTTCTTTGCCATAGAGGACTGGCCTCCTTTCAATCTATCTCTCAATTGTGTCATATCCATGGTGTTGATGTTGGTGTCACCGACTCGCTTCAATTTTGAGAAGAAGGTGGTCTTGGGCACCACGTCTTCCTTATCTTTCTTGGTATTCATTCCCTTTGGGTTCTTGCTTGCACTAGCATCCGCCATCCTAGCCCTTATTTCTGCCCCTTCTTTCTACAGTGAGGTGGGACTACACTTATCTCTACCCCTCCAATCCTAGGGATGGACTAGCATATTTCTACCTCGCCAATGCCTCACACTACACTTATCTCTGCCTCTCCGCCTAGGGATGGGACTACCACTTATTTCTGCCTCTTGAAAAACTTATGAGATGGACTACACTTATATCTCCCAACTTCGTTCCTAGGGGTGGGACTACCACTTATATCTCCTTTCTCCAAATCCTAAATGGAAACTACACTTATATCTTCCAACTTGAAGCCCTAGATGAGATGATGAGGTGATGGATGGATGATGCAAGCAAGAAATGGAGGGAAGAACCAATCAAGAACAGGAAAGAAATCTGCTTTATGAACCAGTCTTCACCCTCAAATATGAAGATTGTCTACTACACCAAACTATCAACACCAAAGAAGAAAGATAACAATTAAGAGCACAGTCCACTCACCAATAATTTTGCAAAATTGTCTCCCTCAAATTGGCAGGCCCTTGACAAATTTGCAAGCTCTTCTAAACTGTGGTCTCTTCTTTCAATTCGTGGCCACTCTATCAAATTTCGCAGCTTTCTCAATCCTACAACAGTTCCTAAACAATGTCGTTGTCTCCACCAATGCCTGGGATAATTCGCTGATGTTCAAACTCTGCTCCTCTTTTAGACAATTTTCGTTGCTCTATGCCTGGGATAGTCCGCTCTTCCTCAAACTCAAAGTCACTGCCTTGGGATAGTCTGTTGCCTCCTATAATCAAGGTCGCTGTCTCCAAATTCTGCTCCCAGGCTTGCTACCAATTAATTATCGCTGCTTCTCAACTGCTTACAACTTTCGCTGCTTCCTTAGGCAATTTTGCTCCTCTTCCAAATTCACTGCTCCTCTTCACAAGTCGTAAGTCACCCCACTGCCTTGATAGTTCACTGAGAAAGGATGGTGAGGAAATGAAGGGGAGAGGCGCTCCTTTATACCAACTTTCGGGGCTCCAATATGAGGGCTGACCTAGCAAGAAAGAAACAAAAATCACAATTAGAAAGTCATAAAGGAGGGGCTGACCTGGCCAAACAAACTAATTTTTTACAATTAAAAGCCACATTAAACTTTAATAAGCCCAGATTTCGAATTGGGATTGGGCCAGATTGGCCATGCCATAATAAAGGGGGCCCTAGATTTATATCTCCATGCCACACACCACTATAAGGGGCCATATTTTTGAGTTTAAAGCCTATATTTTTAAAATTGCAAAGCAGATTTCGAATTCAATTGCCCAGATTTTGTTTTAAAGCTCGATTTTTGGATTTTATTTGCCAAGATTTTAAATTTAGCCCAGATTTTTTAAATTTCAATGCAGATTATTCAATTTATGCGCCCAGATTTTATTTTAAAGGCCAGATTTTTAGATAAATGCCCAGATTTTTATATTTATAGCTCAATTTTTTAAATTTCAATGCCCAAAACTTCAAATTTATTGCACAAATCAAGTTCATTTGTCCAGATTTTCGAATTTAATTGGGTCATATTTTGCAATCTATTTGAGGTGATTGTCTAGTTTAGTCTCAAATCTCTATTTGGAAAATTGATTAATTTTGGCCATTTAATCCATTTCAACACCCAAATTTTGCAAGATTTTCCAAAAGACGACCAAATCACACTCAAATTCGAAAATGAAAGCTCAAGGTTTTGAATTTCAATAATTTTCAAAAATCACTCATCAAAGCTCAAAAATCTGCTAAGGCCTCGTAATGCCAGGATCTAGGAGAAATGCCAAGGTTTGCTCAAAATTTGAGGGGGTCCCCAAATTCTTTTGGGGTGATGGTGTGAAAACCTCACAACACTCCCCCACTCAACTAGGTGATCTCGGTTGGCTACCATTTGTAAGTAATTCTATCTCAAAATCTTGACAGCCTCTTGCAAAGAATGAATCTCTGTTAATGAAAGGTAACCACCGTTGGATTCATCTGTCATAGGAGAACCCCAATGATCAGGATTAAAGTGGGAAAATACTGAAATCTAATTTTTCCAAAAATTTCATATGTTTTAGTAAATTGCAATTTTGAAGGTCTTCGGTGCATTTCTGGGCAAATATGCTGCGCGGAAACATGATGGAACATGGATGTTTCCAAAATTTCATTCAAGATTATTTGAATACCTTTCCAACGCATCAAACGGTTTGTAATTCGGAGCTAGGATGAGAAAGTTATGCCTTCTCCAAGTGGACCTAAATTTTATATTTAGTTTTTTGATAAATTTTGATAGTTTTAATAGTTTAATTGTAATAAACATTATGATGACTCTTCATTTCAATTCCAAGGGATTTGTGTGACCGTTGGGATCCATCCGACTTGTATAAATTCCAATTTTGAATAGAATGGAGATAGTTTTTTGGTTTGCAATCTTGTTGTTCTCAATTTTTGTGTTGAATTCTACAATACTGCAGGTATCACACCAGGTATTGTAATCTGGTTTTCATAAATCAGATCAGTGGTATCAGAGCGTGAACGCTCCTTTATGCCAATTTACACAAGGTCTTCCTACCAAAGATTAGGATTGGATACACAAGATTTGTCAAAATACCCACCTTTGAGACGCACACAATCGAAGATGTCAGACGATGATGTTAAGAAGTTGGTCGAGGAAGCTTTAAATAAGCAACGAGAGGAGATGATGAGTCAATTTTCACGCCTCCTACAGAAGCAAAAACCCGCTGAATCTGAAACATCATTTCGTGGAAATACCCCTTTCAAAGTGCAGGTCAATTTTGACATCCCGGATTTTGAAGGAAAGGTCGATTCTGAAGCTGTTGATAACTGGTTATCAAAGTTGGATAGGTACTTTTCTGTAAATAATTTCTCAGATGCTGAAAAGATAACATTTGCTCTCCTCAAAGCTGAAACCCATGTGAAATTAGCATGGGAAACCAGAGTAGCAAATAAAGAACAAGAATCAGTTGATGAAGATGGTTTTATACTATCTCTTGATAAGAAGCCCACATGGGGAGAATTTGTGGAATACATAAAAGAAGCTTACCTCCCGGAGGATGTATATGAACAAAAATACATAGAATGGCAACTTCTTCGACAAAAGAGGGATCAGTCTTGTTGATGTGAGTTTTGTACCACTACATAAGATATAGCAATTGAAATACTTGATACAGCGTACCAAACACTCAACCCTCTCTTGAAAAGTATATATGATACTCCAAGGTTCCTTACACCTGTGGATACTAACTCAGTTATAAAAATGTGATTTGCTGGTAATCACTTCGGCGGGCTTACGTTGTTCATCCAGAGATGTTGAATTCTTACTATGATGATAATGGGAGTGATGTATACTTAAAGGATCTCTTAATTTATATCACTTCCAGCTTTGCTCTTCAAACATTATCAAACTTCAACTTCTAAACTTCAACTACTAAGCTATTGATTACTTCTACTACTACTACTATTGAATGGAAAGATTGGCAAATGGACGAAGATCAAACCAAATGAAAGCTTACCAGCGGCTCTACTTCCATCGGTGCGATGAGTCTAAGGGTTACTCTTAGGATTTTCACACTAACACCTATCTTCCAACCCAACTTGAAGTACAAGCGGAAAGATAAAATGCAAGTAGAACTTGGGAGCAATTGACTAGATTACCACACAAGGCTCCTTGACAAGCCGCCAAGATGCTAGTGGCCTAGTATAAGATCCTCATCAAACATTCACCAACATCACCATTACAACTAACCATTTACTTCTATTCTAACAACATGAAATGAAATTCTACTCTAATTTGAGAGATGAGAAGAAACATGCAATACACCAAAATGATCATGTATATCCACCATGCAAACCACAACAATGAATAGAGAACAATTTTGATAGTATTTTGGCAACAATTCTTCAACATAACTCCTCTTTACAAATGAGTACAAATGGCCTTATATAGAGGCTCAAAATTATGACGAGTGGCCAAGATTAAGAGGCAAAATCAAGGGCCAAGATTAAACCCTACAAACCCTAATTAGGGTTACCATCTTTCAACCAATTACATGAGGGCACCAACTTTGTGGGCCAATGAGAAAATTACAATAATCTGCCAACCAATGAGAACATAGGACACTTGGCATGATTTGATTGCATGCACATGAAATTGCCAGCTCATCAACCTTGTCTTATAAAGTTCATTAATCCTTGAGATGAGATGAAGCCTTGGATGCTTGAGCTTGTCCTTAGAAATTTTCTCACCACCACTTGAACTTGCTTGTACTTGATGTCTTGACCTCGAAAGGGTGAGGTCTCCATGCACTTGGGGTAATCTTGCCTTGACCTTGGTGGCTTGCCTGGATGTGAACCTTGTGCAATTTAAGAGCCTTGCTCTTAGCCACCGCCTTGAAATCAAACTTGACTTCTCTCAACCTTTCAATCACTTTCCTCCTTACTTCAATACTTTGCCATTTTTAACCTTCCTATTTGGATTTGATCTGCATGCATGCATCTTTGTTTCAATAACCTTGGGTTTTGGGGCACCTGCCCTCACCATATCTCCTTGATTGTTCCACAATCCACCCATCACTGAGTTCATCAAATGCTTTCATCAATGCCTTCCTCCTTGGTTAACCCTTGACTGCCTTCAACTGTTCGAACTGCCACAACCTTGCCCTTTTGGCATAAGTACTTGCCTCAACCATAGTGGTGCAATGGATCTCCCCAAGATTAGATTTGGTTCGACTAGCAAAGCATCACTAGTAGTCTTGCACCCGAATTGAAGAAGTAGGACCCCATGTAGATTTGCCCCGATTTTGTACTATCCAAGTTGCAACTCTAAATTTATGCTAATGATCCTAATCCAATCAATTTTCCTTAACCATTCTCAATCTCTTCAATAAAATAAAACATCCAAGGATCAAACTGTGTACCTTCAGCATAGCTTGGGATCCGACTGAGAAGCACAATGAGGTCGCTGCACTCTGATTTACAATCTGACTTTGTGAGCCTTGATGACTCGATGTAACCAATTCTGTATATCATGTCTGTTGCTGGGGTAGACTGAACACTTCCTTGCACAAATCCATATTGATTGATCTTCTTTGCCACAGGTGACTGGCTGTCTCTCAACCTCTCTCTTAATTGAATCATATCAAAGGTACCAATGTTGGTGTCTCCAACGCATTTCAATTTTGAGCGGAAGTTGGAATTGGGTATCATGACTTCCTTGTCTCCTATTTCAGCATTAATTCCTTTGGGTCGCTTGCTTGCATTAACATCAGCCATCCTAAACACTTATCACTCCCCGCCTTTTCTACAATGCTGGTGAAACTACACTTATCACTCCAATCTTCGCCTAGGGGTGGAATACTACAGTTATCACTGCCCGCCGATACCTTAAGATGGACTACACTTATCACTCCAATCTTCTCCCTAAAATGAAATGCAATGATGCAAACTACACTTATCACTCCCCGCCTTTGCCTTAAAATGGACTACACTTATCACTCCAATCTTCGCCTAGGGGTGGAATACTACACTTATCACTCCCCGCCGTTACCTTAAGATGGGCTACACTTATCACTCCAATCTTCTCCCTAAAATGAAATGCAATGATGGAATGCAAGCAAGAACTTGAGGGAAAAAAGCCAATCAAGACAATCGAGTAATCTACTTAATATCCAAATACCTAACTCTACTCTTGAAATTAGTTTTCAACACCTAAACTAGCACCAATGAAATGAAAGCAATTAAAGAGAGAGGAAAAGATAGGCCACTCACCCAAGTACAAAGCTAGGAATCCTTCGTCTATGCAATTAGCTGGGCTGGATCTTCAAAATCTTCTATCTCCACAAGAAAATCTCCCCTTCTCCAATTCACTCTCAAAATCTGATTGCTATGAATCTTCTATCAATAAATTCTTCTATTACAAATCTGATTTGCCTCAACTCAAGCTTCTTCTCTTCATCAAACTCTCCAATTTTCGAATTTGCTTTTCGGATCTGCTTTTTCGGACTGCTTTTTCGCTCTGCTTTTTCGGACTGCTTTTTCGCTCTGCTTTTTGCTGCCAAGAGAAAAGGAGAGAAGTGAATGAGATGGTGAAATGAAGTGGGGGAGAGCTCCCCTTATATACCAAATTTTGCCTCCAAAAAAGCAAGGCCGACTTTGTAGGAGGGAAAAACAAAAAATTAAAATTGCCAAATTAAACATGAATTAAATGAAATAAATTGCCCAGCCCTAGGGGATTTTATTTTAATTGAAAATTGGGTCAACCTAGTGCAAAATTATCGGTTTAAATTAGCCAAATCCGAAATTATCATAGGCCCTAAAATTGAAATTTTGAAAAAAGGTCATTTAGGCCTCCAATATAGCTTTAAACCCTCCCCATTGTGGACCTAATAACTTGCCTTGAATTTCACACCTCCTAGGCCTTAAAATACATTGAATTTAACACACAAAGGAGCCCAAATTAAATTTCTAAATTACAAACACTTAGCCCAAAAAATATGATTTTAATGCATTTAATCATGACAACCAAAATTAATTTTTATTATTTTTCAACCCAAAAATCATTTTGCAATTTAATTTCCATTTGGCAATTTTATCCTTTTTTATTTTTGCAATTTATTATCAAATTTTTATTTAATTTCCACTTTTCTCCACCAACAATTTACAAGATTTTCCCAAAAATATCCAATTTCACAATTAAATTTTGAAAATCTCAAGTTATTCAATTTCATGAATTTTCAAAATTTAATCAAGTCCAAAATTTTGCAAATTTGCCCTGCTAGATATTTTTCTAACAATCGAAATAAGATATTCCTATTGAATTTCGTTTGGCCTAAAGACAAAATCAACTGTTTAGGAAAATCAATGTTTCACACAAGGTGAAAACAAGCTATACCCTCCCAAGCACTTCAAAAATATTCCAGGTGTAAAATTTTCATTTCAAAACCTCTGGATCGCCCAAAAATTCACTAAGGCACCCAAATACCCGGATCTAGAAAAATTGCCAAGGCTTGCTCAAAAAAAATGGGGGTCCCCAAATTCTTTGGGGCGATGGTGTGAAAACCTCACAACAAGTCTGTGCAAGATTACACCAATACATTCCATTCACTTTCAGCAAAACTCGGTATTAATGATTCAGAGAAGCATCGAATTTTGAAATATCGGAGTGGACTTCATAGGTATATTCAAACAGAGATGGAATTTTTAAACATTGAGACATTGGCAACTGCCTATAAATATGCTACAAAAATTGAAGAAAAATTCAAGCAAAAAGGGAAAAGGGACTACTTTGCAAACAACAAGCCAAGGGTTGAAGATGGCAATAAATTTGTAGGAAAACAGGTGACCAAGGAACTTCATTCAAATTCACCCAAGAACACATGGTGGTCTACTAAAAAGACAGACACAGGCATGTGGTGTGAGATGCATAAGTCCCCAACCCATAATACAAAGGATTGTCGAAGTATTAAAAATTTGATGACAGAAATACGAGGAGAGGAATCGTCACCAATAGATAATTCTAAGAAAGAGGAGAATGATTCCATCATAGAAGCAAACCCATATGCCGTAGTTGGAATTGCTAAAGTATTGTCCCGTGAAGATGAAGAGAGACTTTTTCATTCACAAAGTTGGATTGTTGGATAACAACCCTCGATCTTTGACCATTTGCTATACTGAGAAATCTGTGTTCTGTTTGTGCACTGGCATCTGGACGGTTGGATAGCAACCCTCTATCTTTTGTCTATGCGATGGCATCTGGACTCTGGATGGTTGTGTGACAAACCCGCAAACCAACCTTTCCTTCTCTTATAATTACGACAACTTCTAGCAACCAAATGGACGTGCCTTCCCAACAATACACACGATTCCTTTGTCATCTAGCTAGAAACTCACGCCAAACCTTGTCTTGTCGTTTAAGGCCCGACTCACGCCGTATACTGCCAAACTAGCTTTCGCGGAAACAAACAAGAATGAATGTAACAAGGCCCGAACTCACGCCGTATACTGCCAAACTGACTCTTGCGGAAACAGACAAGAATGAATGTAACAAGAACTAGCAATGCGACTAGTCTCTTCCCTTTGGTCCCGACAACCAATCCCGCACACTTCCCAATTCCACTAGGCCAGATGTTAATCCGACGAAAGGAATAAAATTGTGTTTCTTCTTCAGAATAAACGTCTTCTGCAAAATATCTGAACATGACTTCTCCTTTTCGAGCCGGTTCTTTTTTCCCAAACAAAACAGTTCCTCAACCAAAAATAAGTTGTAGCTCCCGTAAAAGAACTACTTTATTCAACGTGTATTGAAGAAATACATAACTTCTTTAAAGCTCCATGTATGTAATTATTTAATATTAATTATCTTAGCAAATTAATATTGAATAATTTTTCCTTTCAAATTCTTTTCTTCCTTAGCCAAATAATGACTAATTATTTGGGGACATGACAAGTCTCCCCTGCCACGTGTTGCTTGCCCACAAGCAACGGTGAATCTGGATGGCGTAAAATCTGCTCATTTTCCCAAGTAGCATCATCCAAAGGCAAGTCCTTCCATTTGATCAGCTATTCTCGAATAGTGCGATTACGCAAATGCCAATCCCACGTGTCTACAATCTGCTTAAGAATCATTGCAAGTTTGCCTTCTTCATCCAAAGGTGGTAAAGCCTCTGAAACGGTGACCCGTTGACCTAAAGCTCGTTTGAGACAAGAGACGTGGAATACATTGTGGATCCTGCTACCTGTCGGTAAAGCCAATTCATATGCAACCTCTCCAGTTTTGCCCACAATAAAAAAAGGCCCATAAAATTAAGGTTTCAACTTCTCAGCCCCACTCCGTTTATTAAGAGATGACTGTTGATAAGGCTGTAATCTGAGGTACACTAAATCACCAACCTCAAAACTCCATTCCGTCCTCTTCTTATCAATGTAGAGCTTTTGCCGGTTTTGAGCACAATGCAAATTTTCCTTGAGGATTTTCAAGATGTCCTGACATTCTTGAAGCTAGTCCTGTGACCTAGGCACATTATTGGTGTCAAAGGCAAGATCAACAAAAGATAAAGCATCATACCCATATAATGCCTTAAACGGCGACATACCGATTAACATATGGAAAGTAGTATTATAGCAATACTCGCCCAAATGCAACGAATGAATCCAAGCCTTTTGATGCCCAGTAACATAGTTATGAAGGTAACCTTCCATCCACTTGTTGACTATTTCTGTCTGACCATCAGTCTACGGATGGTAACTAGTGCTGTGATGCGATTCTGTACCTGTCAACCTGAATAATTCTGTCCAAAAGTTAGTCAAAAACTTGTTGTCACGATCACTGATTATATTCTTTGGCAGATCATGTAAACGGAAAACCTCCTTGAAAAACAACCCGACAACTTGAACTGTTGTGAATTCTGTAGTGATAGCAAAGAAATGTGCAAATTTCTTTAATCTATCAACCACCACAAAAATACAATCTTTACCTTGAGCTCGGGTAAACCAGTAATGAAATCCATTGAAATACTCTCCCATTTTGGTTCCGGAATAGGTAAAGGCTGCAATAACCCAGCTGGATAAGAGTGTTCTGCTTTATTCTCCTGACAGGTGATACATTCTTTGACGTATTGCAAAACGTCATTTTTGAGTCCTTTCCATGTGAATCTTTCTTGAATGCACCTGTAAGTTTTGAAATAACCTGGATGTCCTGCTAAGGGCAAATTGTGAATTGTTTGCAAAATTTTCAGCTTTAACTTAGACTCAGGTACTAAGAAGATTCTATCCTTGTAGTAAATAATATCATTCACAACTTTGTACTTATCGTCCTGTACTTTCCCATCCAACAAATCACAAGCAACAGAGTTCTTAGAATATTCGACCAACAACAAGGATCTCCAATCAGCTGACACCCAACTTAAAGCATTTATTTCCGGTTTCCTAGACAAAGCATTAGCTACAACATTGTTCTTACCCTTAACATATTGAATTTCAAAATCATAAGCTTGAATTTTACTGATCCACTTTTGTTGCCTATCATTTAAATCTCTTTGACTAAGGAAATAGTTCAAACTATTATGATCAGTTTTAACCACAAATTTGGCTCCAACAAGGTATTGTCTGAATTTAGCTAATGCATGCATAATAACTAACATTTCCTTGTCATATATGGAATACAGTTTTTCAGCATTAGTGAGTTTCCTGCTTTCAAACACTATTGGATGTTTATTTTGCATTAACACGGCTCCAATTCCTTTACCCGATGCATCACTTTCTAATACAAAAGGCTGATCAAAATCTGGTAATGCAAGGACAGGACAAGAACTCATTACCTCCTTGAGTTTGTCAAATACCTGTTGTGACTTTGCAGTCCATCTGAAAGCCCCTTGTTTGGTATGATCTATTAGTGGTGCCCCAAGTTGTGAAAACTCTGTAACAAATCTCCTGTAATAACTGCATAGACCAAAGAAACCTCTTAAATCAGAAAGAGTCCGTGGGGCCGGCCAATCCAGAATAGCCCTATTTTTTTCTTGATGTACCTGCACACCTTTAGCACTGATCATATGTCCCAAATATAAAATTTCTGTCATACAAAATTCACATTTAGAAGCTTTTGTGTAAAGATATTGAGACTCCATTATACCCAAAATTTCATCAATATGTTGCAGGTCTTCCTCCCAAGTCTTGCTGTAAATTAGTATATCATCAAAGAAAATGAGTAAGAATTTTCGCAACTGCTTATTAAAAATATGGTTCATACAAGACTGAAATGTTTCACCAAAAATTCATAATGACAACGAAACACAGTTTTATGAATGTCCTGTTCTCTTAACTTAATCTGATGATATCTTGATCTCAAATCAATTTTAGAAAAATATACAACACCATGTAATTCATCTAACAATTCATCAATACGAGGAATCAGATACCTATTTTTATGGTCTTTTTATTTAGGGCTTGGTAATCTATACACGTGTAAGGTTCCGTCTTTCTTTTTGACTAGCACTACTGAGGATGCAAATGGACTGGAACTAGGCCTAATATGCCCCATATCTAATAACTCTTTAATAGTTTTTTCTATTTCATCTTTGAAAGCCTTAGGATGCCTGTATGGAGTAGTAATGACTGGTTTTGCTCCTTCCTCCAACTCAATAGTATGTTCAAAACCTCTATTAGGGGGTACTCCTGGGGGTATATCACTGAAAACCAATTTATGTGAATCTAGTACTTGCAACAAATCATTTGAATGATGCTTTGATTCAAAACCTATTACTTGAGTAGAAATCAGGCATTGTGCTGGCCATGCAACCTCACCATGATAGAAAATAGCTTCCATCCTTTTAGCAGTAATAATCCTGGGACCATCGTTTGTCATGCCTTTGAGAATCACCTTTTGTCCATCAACTTTGAAAGAAAATTCCATGTGCTTGAAACTTTGAGAATATTTATCCAAGGTTTCCATCCACTGGATTCCTAACACCATGTTAGTATCCGCCAAATCAGTCACATAAAAATCATCAGTTATTGTATAATTACCCAAAGCAATTTTCAGTTGTGGAACCTTATGTGTGCTAACTAGGTTAGTGCCGCATGCTACTTTCACATCAAAACCTTCATGTTTAACTGCCAGTAACCCACGTTGTTTAACAAGAGGAGCATCAATAAAATTATGAGTAGATCCACTATCAATTATAACAATAACTCGCTGACCTTGTAACACCCCTCTAACCTTAAAAATGTTGTAATGAGGAATTCCTGTCATACATGCCATTATACCACCTGCTTGTTTATTTTCCTGTTCAGAAGCATAAATTGTTTGGGAACCCTCTAAATTAGGATCAATATTTTCCTCGTCTTCATTATCTGATGTTACTTTGATGTAATGTATTTTCCCTTTTCCCAAACACCTGTGACTGGTTGCCATGACTCTTTACAACTGAAGCACAATTTGCATCTCCTAAGTTCATCCCTTTCCTCTTTATCAAATGTGGGTTTTGGAAACATTTCTTTATTGAAAGGTTGTTTGTCTTTATCTGGTTTTGTAAAAGGACCTTTATTCCAAATTTTCCCCTTTGAGGATGGTTCTAATTCTCTTGCCTTCTTAATAGCCATTTGAAGTGTAGGAGGATTTAAAGATTTTATCCAACCTTTCAAAGAATTAGAAAGTCCATCAATGAAAATAACAATCTTGTGCCTCTCAGAAATTTCAGTGAGAAACACAGTCAATTTTTCAAATTCTGTTATATATTGTTCAACTGCCCCTGTTTGTTTTAGTTTTTCAACTCTTTTAAATGTAATTCGGGATCTTTGGAATCAAACCTATCAATGAGACATTTAGTGAATTCCAAATATGTTTCTACTAGATTATGGCCCAAAGTGACTTGCCCATGGTGCCACCATTTGTGTGCAACACCATCTAAATGTAATGCTGCATATTTAATAGCTTCATCTTCCATCATAGAGTTTAATTGAAAATAGGTATCTAACTTTTGAACCCATGCTTTGGCAGTTGTCATGCCTGATTCATCATAGTAAGGTATGGACATCTTCCCTATTTTCCTTTGTAATTCATTGTTGTAATTTCTGCCCCTATGAGACCTATGTTTCATCCTGGCATCCACATATTCCCGGAACATCATATAGGACCTAAATTCTGCCCTAGCTGCTTCCCAATCAGTCAGAATTTCATCTTGTACTTCTCTAACTGTAGGTTCATGTTCTGGTTGTAAATTCCTAGGGGTGAAATTTGGCAAGGATGGCCTAGCTGTCACTGTTTTTTCATGCTGATTGTTATTTACTGAACGTTCATCCCTACCACCCTCGTTCCGATTTTGATTTATATTTTGAGACATGAATTGAGTCATTAGATCGGTCATTGTATTTATATTATTTTGCACGTCTTGTTGACTTCTCATTAATGCAGCAATTAAATCCCTATTATTCTCCTGTTTCCCCATGTGTTCAAAAATTATTTCTTCCTCTATCTCAGTATGGCTTTCCTAAATTGCAAATTGTGGAGTTGAACTAGAAGGACTAGTTGGGTTTCTATTCTGATGTTCTTTGGTATTCTGGAAATTGTAATGGGTTGATGGCATGTTCAATAAACATGTTCTCTATTTTGGACAACACAAACACCCTACAGGTTGGCAAGACTAAAAGCTCTGATACCACTATGAAATTCCCAATCACTGATGCATCACAAATTTAATTTCTAAACTTTCCAATAAGTGATTATGTTTAGGGGTACAATGGAAATGGTAAATATTTATATTCTTTCACTGGTAACTGATAAAAGCATTAAAGTATTCACCATAGTTCATCTTTCAACAACTGAAGCATTACCGAAAATAATTGAATTCAAAACGTATGAGCATTAAGTAATGAATTACGACTAGGCACCTGTGTAATGAATCTGGCATTTGGACTATTGGATAACAACCCTCGATCTTTGACCATCTGCTATACTGAGAAATCTGTGTTTTGTTTGTGCACTGGCATCAGGACGGTTGGATAGCAACCCTCTGTCTTTTGTCTATGCGATGGCATCTGGACTCTGGACGGTTGTGTGACAAACCTGCAAACCAACCTTTCCTCTTATAATTACGGCAACTACTAGCAATCATGCAGATATGCCTTCCCAACAATACACACGATTCGTTTGTCGTCTAGCTAGAAACTCATGCCAAACCTTGTGTTGTCGTTTAAGGCCCGACTCACGACATATACTGCCAAACTAGCTTTTGCGGAAACAAACAAGAATGAATGTAACAAGGTCTGAACTCACACCGTATACTGCCAAACTGACTCTTGCGGAAATAGACAAGAATTAATGTAACAAGAACTAGCAACTCGACTAGTCTCTTCCCTTTGGTCCCGACAACCAATCCCCCACACTTCCCAATTACACTAGGCTAGATGTTAATCCGATGAAAGAAATAAAATTGTGTTTCTTCTTCAAAATAAACATCTTTTGCAAAATATCTGAGCATGACTTCTCCTTTTCGAGCCGGCTCTTTATTCCCAGCAAAATAGTTCCTCAAGCAAAAATAAGTTGTAGTTCTTGTAAAAGAACTACTTTATTCAACGTGTATCGAAGAAATACATAACTTCTTTAAAACTCCCGTGTATGTAATTATTTAATATTAATTACCTTAACAAATTAATATTAAATAATTTTTCCTTTCAAATTCTTTTCTTCCTTAGCCAAATATTGACTAATTATTTGGGGACATGACATTAGAACATAAAGAGAAGTTATTTAATAAGTTCAACATAATAAATAACTTAAATATCATTAAGCCTCATTAAATGCTCAATAAATGCACCCAACTACTCACACCTCTGAACTACCTCTACTGCCCTGCTAAAAATAGCGCCTGCTCAAAATAGACTTACTAAAAATAGTAAATCTATCATAGAGACCCTCAAATCTCATTGTCCGCTCACGAGGGTCGCGATGATGAACTAACCATGCCTAGCTACAAGAACCTGCAAATGGGGACATTACAGTCCTCCCTCCCCAAGATTGCTTGTCCCCAAGCAATCCCAGTTTGGGGTGCTGAAGTATATCCTCAGGCTCCCAAGTGGCATCCTCATCTGGAAGTCCCTGCCACTTCACCAGAAACTCTCTGATGATCCGTCGACACCTACGCCTTTCCCTGGTATCTAGAATACCCTCAGGGATCAATTTCAATCTGCCCTCATCATCCAAAGGAGGTAATGAAGAAGATGGCACCACATGATGACCCAACGCCTTCTTGAGGTGCGATACATGGAATACATTATGAACCTTGCTATTTGGAGGCAAATCCAACTCATATGCAACCTCCCCCACATGTCTGACTATACAGAAAGGTCCATAGTAACGGGGCTTGAGCTTCTCAGCTCCACTCTTCTTGATGGAGGACTATTGGTAAGGCTGTAACATCAAATAAACCATATCACCCACCTAAAATGAACGAGCAATCCTCCTCTAATCAGCATACTGCTTCTGCTGATTTTGAGCCCTTTGAATGTTATCTGTCAATGTCCTCATGATGTCCTGACCATCTTGCAACATATCACCTGCATTGGGCACTTGACTGGCGCTGCACAACAAATCCATAAAACTAGGGGGATCGTACCCATACAGACCCCGGAATGGTGACATTTGAATAGTCATGTGGTGAGTGGAATTATAACAATACTCACACAAGTGTATCCACTTCACCCAAGCCCGATGTTGAGATGAAACATAATTCCGTAGATAGCCTTACACCCATTTATTTACTATCACTATCTGACCATCAGTCTGAGGGTGGTAACTAGTACTTGGAGTATATTTTGTCCCACATAACCTGAAAAGATCCCTCCAGAAATGACTCGTGAAACGGTTATCACGATCGCTCTCAATAGTTCGGGGTAAACCATGTAATCTAAACACCTCCCAAAACAATAGCTTTTCTATCTGAACAGCTAAAAATGTGGTGGTGATCGCAAAGAAGTGAGCGTATTTGGTGAGTCGATCCACCACCACAAAAATACAGTCTCTATCTTGGGCTTTCGGCAAGCCCACAATAAAATCCATAGACAAGCAAGCCCACTTCCGCTCAGGAATGGGACACGGCTATAATAATCCTGCAGGATAGGTATGCTCTTGTTTGTTTTCTGACAAACAAAGTACTCTCGAACATACTGCTAAACATCAGTCTTCAGGCCCTTCCAAGTGAACCTCTCCTGAATCTATCTATAGGTTTTAAAGAACCTAGGATGTCCAGCGAATGGAGAATCATGAAAGGCTCGGAAAATAATTTTTCTGACACCTGATCTAGGAACTAGGTATATCCTTCCCTTGTAAATGATCAACTCATTTGCAAGGGTATAATTGCTGTCCTGTATGCTACCATCAACAAAGCCAACTGCCCACTGGTCACGAGCATACTATGCAATGATCAAGTGTCTCCAGTCCTCGGCTATCTCAGTAATCATGCACAAGTGGGGTCTCCAAGAAAGGTCATCTGCAACCACATTCAGAGTACCTTTGATATAGGAGATATCAAAGTCATAAGACTGTAACTTACTAACCCACTTCTATTGCCTCTCATTAAGACTTCGCTGTCCAAGGAAATGCTTCAAGCTATTGTGATATGTTTTAATGCAAAATTTCTTGCCAACTAAGTACTGCCTGAATTTGGCCAAGGCATGCATAATGGCCAACATTTCCTTATCATAAATGCTGAATAATCTCTTAAGACCTCTAAGCTTCGGGCTCTCAAAAACTATAAGATGGCGATCCTGAGAAAGCACTGCTCCAATACCCTCTCCTGAGGCATCACAATGCAAATCGAAAGGTCTCGTGAAATCAGGCAATGCCAAGACTGGGCATGAAGTCATGATCATCTTGAACTTCTCAAAATAGTCCTGTGCCTAAGTAGTCCATACAAAAGCACCCTTATAGGTCAGATCAGTGAGGGGAGCTGCATGTCTAAAGAACCCTGCCACAAATCTACGGTAGAAAGCACATAATCCAATGTATCCCCCCAGCTGTGTTAGGTTCCCTGGTGCAGGCCAATCCAGAATAGCACGAATCTTATTAGGGTCCATGCAAACTCCCTTTGCATTGATGATGTGTCCCAGATATAATAACTTAGTCATGCGTAAGGCACACTTGGACTCCTTGGCATACAAGGAAGCCCCATCAAGAATACCCAATACTTTATCCAGATGTGTTACATGGTCATCCCATGTCTTACTATAAACTAGTATGTGATCAAAAAACACAAGAACAAATCTCCGCAACTGACTATGGAAGACTTTGTTCATAGTAGACTGAAATGTGGCGGGGGCATTAGTCAAGCCAAAGGACATGACTAGAAACTCGAAGTGGCCACAATGACACCTGAATGTTGTCTTCTCCACATCTTGATCTCTTACCCTGATCTGATCGTATCCTAATCTCAAGTCAATCTTGGAGAAGTATTGTGCCCCACGCAACTCATCAATCCGAGGGATAGGATACCAGTTTTTAATAGTCTTTTTATTGAACATTCGGTAATCTATACACATCCTGAGTGTCCTGTCCTTTTTCTTCACCAAAACAATTGATGAAGCAAAATGAGACTTACTTGGCCTAATCTGTCCCATAGCGAGCAGCTCCTGAATGGTCTTCTCTATCTTATCCTTCAGACGCTTAGGGTGCCAGTAAGGAGTAATCATAATGGGCTTAGTGCCCTCTAACTCAATAATGTGTTCAATCCCTCTATCAGGTGGTTTGCCATGTGGTAAATCATTAAATACTTCAGAGTGTTTAATTCTGAGTTGTTGAATATCAGGATGAATAGCTAGCCCATCTGTACTATCTGTGGTAGGCAACATCCTACAGTCTTCTGCCCAATCAACAATGTCATCATGTCGTACCAAATGCTACATACGGTTGAAAGAAATCATCTTTAGATCACCACTCTCGATAACCTTAAGAATGTGAGTTTTGCCATCCTTAATAAATCTCGATTGCATCCTCTCGGTGTTCATGTAAATGTCCTTGAGAGTATGCGACCAGCTCATGCCAAAAACTATATCAGTGTTGCCCATGTCAACCACATAAAAATCTGCCTTGAAGGAATAATTGTTCAACTTTACGGGAAGCTCGGAAATCATCTCGTTACACTGAAGAGTGTAACCATCAACTGCATGTACTCAAAGTCCCTCAAAGTCCTCAATTTCAAACCCTCTCTTGGCAACCAAATGTGAATCAATAAAATTGTTTGTAGCACCTGTGTCCAATAGAGCAATGACATGCTGCCCTGCCAAGAGTCAATGCATGCTGAAAGAACCTTCCTTTCCCATGCTAGAAAGGTAAACAACTTTGAAGTTAGAGTCATCTACCTTTTCATCACCATCACCTGAAGCCTCATGTGTATCATGCTCATAATCAGCTTGCGGTCCCTCAAAATCAGAATTATCCTCATCATCATAAAACCATTCCATCATCTTATTCTTCCCTTTTGGTTTCATAGGGCAATCATGGTTGAAATCATAAGGTCCCCTATACTAAAAACATAATTTTTTCCTTCTTAGATCATTCAAAGTCTCTTTATCTAAAGGGGCTGTTGGAGGATGCTTAAATTCAGCTCTAACATCCTTTTTAGGAGCTGTCCTATCATAAGATGAGGTAGGTCTTGAAGCAAACTTTCTTCATGGAGTAGATGCTTCTAAATTCCTTTCTTTTTTCATAGCTTCCTGCAAGGTAGGTGGATCTAAGGACTTAATCCACCCTCTGAGAGGTTCAACCAAACCCTGTACAAAAAGCACAACTCTCCTCCTCTCAGAAATGTCATAGACCATAACAAACAACCGTTGAAACTCACTGATAAAGGCCTCAAGATCACTTGTCTACCTCAATTGAGTCAAGTCCCTAAAATAAGTCTCAGGGTCCTTCCTATCAAACCGCTCTATTAACCTGTCAACAAACTCCTAGTAATAGATGATCTGATCGTGTTATAGAGACACTAGCCCATGGTACCACCAATCTTGAGCTACTCCGTCTAGATGCAACACAACAAAGCAGATGGCATCCTCCTCAGTCATAGGATGCAAAGCTTGCCACTATCATCATAATGGTCCAAGTTCATCTTGCTGGTTGCCCGTCGCAAATTTGACTGCCTAGGCCTCTGTCTCTCAAGTGCAGGCCTACCTCTAGAATGTTCACGCTTCTGTGTAAGGAATCTGTCAAAATTTAGATTCTTCTTGATGGCATGTGGTAGAGCATCCCACTCAATGTAATGAGCAACAATGTCATTTGCAAATGGTGCGGCATTAGTCTCAGTACTCAACACATCAACCTCAGGTCTTAGAAAAGTAGGCCATTGTGGCCTATCATAAACACTAGTATGACTAGTCCTGTCAAATCTATCATCATATCTAGTTCAGTCCTTAGCTCTCATCCTGTGATCAGCTCTAGACCTGTCATCTTCTCTAGACCTATGTGAACTAGCAGACACACTCCTAACACCTCTATCTCTGCCACGGTCGCCAGGTAGTGCAATATGCTGTAGAGTGTCAGATAACTGTTGTAATACAGTAGCCACATGGTGTTGGCCATCTGCCAAATTCTGGAATGCATCCCTTGCCTCTCTATCAACATCTGAAGAAGTACCTGCATCCTTATTACCTCTACCATCTAGATCATCTGAACCACTAGCACCCTTGTCACTAACTCTGCCAAACTAAATCTTAGCTTCTCCCTCACCAGGTGGAGAATTAGGACTTCTGCGGGTGTAGTGCATTCCAGGTCTGAATCTGTGAGCCACGTTGAACCCGATTCCTTGCAAGCTGGCAATAAACCGCTCTGATACCACTGTGAAGAACATGTCTGGCTCTTTCTAAAATAATATCCTTTCTGAATTGCTTGCAAGTTTTGTTTTTTTGTGTTTTGATAATATTTGTTTTTTTGAAGTTTTCTCCAGAATTAAATAACATAGATAACAGCAAATTGAATAATTTTGAATGATCACCAAATAATAAATTAAAGAATTGTCATTGTTTATGAATACCAAATTATTTATTAATGCTATTGGCACCTGACAATTTGAAATAAGTGCTTGATAACTGTAGTAATCACTCAGCCAATGTTGACGTAGCCTTGAGGAGTGTATTGCAGCCTCAAGAGAGATGAATGCAGCCCCTGCAGGATCTACGATACTTTGCAAAAACCCACGCAGCCTCTAAATAAGGTGACACTGTTAGGAATAGTCCCAAGGGATAACTGAGAGGGGGAGGGGGGTGAATCAGTTATCTACAAGTTTCAATTCTTTATCCAATTAAGTATACTTTAAACTTTAAGTATAAACACAATGAAAGAACACTTGTACACAACAACAATATTTTGGTTACGGGGAAACGAAAATAGGTAAAAACCCCGGTGAGAATTGACAGCCGCTAATAATCTGCACTAGTGTATTATGATCCTTGCTAGAAGATCCTTAACCTTGTTAGGAGTTGTTTTTACAATGCATTTAGTACAGTGAGTTGGTTAAGGGTCGGACCTTGTTAGGAGTCTTTTACAATCAACCTTGTTAGGGGTGAGGATGTACTATCCGAGAGCTCACTGCTCAAAGGGGTGTGAAGGTTACAACCTTCTGAATGATAGATACACACTATATTTGGATCTTGGTGAATTGCGCTTTGACCTACTATCTTGATCTGTTCCAATGTATAGCACACTTTATCTTCTTTGTCACATAGACCTCTTCTTGATGACACAATACTTTGCACTCTCTGCTCTGCTTAGTATTTCATCTTAATGTCATACCCTAGCAATCACAAATGATTGGCTATAAGTATCTTTCCTCTAAATAATATGATCAAGTCAGCCTATTAGAACCACCTTGAAATCATAATAGAGAAACAATAATGTACTCCAATTACTTCGTTGTTGGCTCTACTAAGCGCGCAACACAAATTTTGGAGCCTGTCTAAATCAATAAGTGTAGACGCACGCTACACACTGTCGGCTCTACCATTTTCATTAATACTTTCTCCTCAAGCTTAATTACATCATGCGCTGTTAACCAAACATTATTAACTCTTCTCTGATAACTAATCCAAGCATGCATACTGAAATAGTAGGCGCAACTCCTGTACCAATATAATCTCTGTCGGCTCTTCAGAATAAACATAGGAAACTGCCACTGGTGAATAGCGACTTCATAACTTCACTTCTACTGCACTTCAAACTCTGCGTTCATGAATGTAACATCATTAACATGTCTCCATCACATATCTAAAGGTGCAAGGCTCCATGACAACTGTACGAACAATTACTCTCAGAACACTGCCTGTAACTCTGTTAGGAACATTGCTAACACAGGCTGTTACATAATAGTCTATACTCAATATCAACCTCTGCATCCATGATATCATGCTGATAACATGTCCATGCTACATATATTGAAAGCTTACTGCATGAGTCTTCCACGCTTGCTGTTTACCATATGTTGTCATCAATGACAAACATACAGTCAGCACTGGCTTGCTGACAAATCTCCAACAATCTCCCCCTTTGGCATTGATGGCAGTATACAATCATGAAAAACACCACCAATCCAAATGAACAATTCTTTTATAACATTCTCCATTTCCTCATCAAAAGTCCCCCGAGGATGAGTCATCCTGCTGCAATTATTTTATAATATTTTCCATTTCCTCAACTGAACTGTTTCCATGACTGAATATTGCTCCCCCTTTAGTATTGTTTTTCATGACTCTATACTACTCCCCCTTTGACATCAATGGCAAAGGGCACCAAACATTTAAGCACTGGTACTACGCCTGAGGTAGAGTAGTCAACCCTTCATCAGTCACTGAGGACTGATGTACTCTTGCTATCTCTAATCAGATTCAGGGAAGGGAATTACTCCCAACTTCTCCCCGAGATACTCAAAAGTATCCTTTGGCAAGGGTTTTGTGAATATGTTAGCTAGCTGTTCTTTAGTGCTCACAAAATCCAACTTGACTACTTTTTCTACTAGTTTCTCTCTTAGGAAGTGATACTTGATCTCTATGTGCTTTGTCTTTGCATGCATCACCGGATTCTTTGACATGTTGATAGTGTTGGTGTTATCACAATGAATAACAATAGGATAATCAATCTGAATTCTAAAATCCTTCATCATTTGCTTGATCCAAACAATTGTAGAACAATTCAGAGCTGCCGCAAGATACTCTACTTCTGCTGTTGATTGAGAAATACAATTCTGCTTTTTGCTTGTCCAAGTGACAAGTCTATGACCAAGAAACACTGCTCCTCTTGATGTACTCTTTCTGTCATCAACACATCTTGCCCAATCTGCATCTGTATATACATGAAGCTCAACATTCTCTGAGTTAGGATACCATAGGCCATAATCTATAGTTCCTTGCAAATATCTGAATATTTTTTTTACTGCTTGTTGCCCCACCTTTTGTTCTTCACTCTTGAGGAACAAGAGGTGGATACCTTGTTCTAGATCGAGTCTTGAATTTGAGGTTTTTAAAATTGGAGTCCAAGTCTAGAGCCTCCCTAGGATAGGTAGTCTTTATCGGATTTTCCTTTCATGCCTCTTTCTGCCTTTAAGCTGGGATGGTCTTTGTTTCATCTTAAGGATGGGTAGGTTATAGTTCCTAATTCGATAAAGACTTTCTTTCCTTTCAGTTCTATTGATGGCATTCGTATGTAGAAAAGCTTCAAATCTATGTATCTCCTCTTTATCAGGAAATTGACTCTCACCTTCTCCTCGGTGGGTTTCAGTCCATGAGGGTAGTTTTCTACGAAAAGAGAACATGAAAATCATCAGGCACATATGCAGACTTGAGGTTCGAGATTCACAATTTGAGAATGGGTTGGGTCTGGAAAAGTCACTTGCTGGGGAAAACGTATCGAACTTTCCTGTTTGCAGAGTTCACCCCTGCAGAAGTTATTTTCCGAAGAACAGTGGAAAAGTTTCTTAGGAACCCCCGAAAGTCAGGAGCCACAGTCAAAGAAGTAAGATGGAGCCTCTGCAGCAGATAAAGTGGCATCAAGGGCATGAGATATGGAAAAGAATCTACTCTCGAAGAATTGGCTGTTATCTCCTCTCGCATCGGAGAATCACTCGAGGAGGTTGATTTTCGAGAAACGGTAAACTATGTAGTGATGAGTCTCAACGGCCATAAAGATTGCCTGGTTCGATGTGAGGAAGAAATCCCGCTTTGATACTTGGAAGATCACCAAGGAAATAGATCATTCGCAGAGTTTTGGGAAATCACTCCTGTAGTTTCTTCACAACCGGGTTCCTAACTTTGAAATGAGTTTTCCGACAAAGGCAATGTGAGAAGCGGAAAAGTAAAAATCCACTGCGCAGATTAAGTTACCATTACAGTTCTTATTAACGGGTAAAAGTGGTTCTTTAAGACTGATAATGAGGTGCATTTAATTCAAATCTTAACGTTGGAACCTTTAACGGGTATTTTTGAAATCTATCACTCGTGTGGCGCGAGATATGGAAAGTAACGGTAAGATGACAAGCTATTTATAAAAGATTAGAACAATCGAGCGAAAATTACTGTTCATTCAAATACGCTCTTGTTTCCCATAATTCTTTTCTTTCCCAAATCTTCTCATAGCATCCTTCGAAGCTTTAACAGTAAGTCTGAAGTATAATCAAAGCTATGGCCACTAGATTCATGGGTTCCGATGGTTTAAACGGAATCACATCTGAATGGCACAACTTGACAAATACGTCTCTCAAATTTTATGATCTGGATGATCTACATAGAAGATTGATTGAGGAGAATCTCCATCCAATGATGCAGAAACTCAAAGGTAGTGGCTTAGTTGAAGCTGCTGGATTTCCTTTTGCAGTGCAAGCTCCCGAGCTTATCCAGGATTGTATATCCAGATTCAACCCGGATACCAAAGAGATTTTGCTACCGGATGACACAGTGCTCATCTCCATTGATAGAGAGTTAGTGCAGAATAGTCTTCGTATCCTAGAGCGAACAAAATTCTCAAACATGAATTTCTCCATTGCAGCATCAGAGTACAATTAGAAGAAGATGAGATGGAGGAAGGAGATTATGGCCTCGTGGTTCCAAACGGCTAGAAGCATGAAGGGAAAAGTGCCAAAGACACTTTTTGGGACAGATTTGAAGGCCGAGATCATGGACATCCTAGTGCTCCTTCATAGAATAAAAGGTGAAAGTGTTGCATCAAATTTCATAGAGCACTACTTCTTGGTCCAGGTAATATGTGCCGAGCACCATTATATAGACTGGGCTCAAGTGGTAATTAAAAATCTGTCCAATGCTCTAAATCTTGCCAAGTATCATAATAGTTTCTACATGTCCTCTTGTTTGATTTATGTATTAGCCACACTACAAGTTTGGCCAGGACTCCCTAGGCTATAGGAATATGAGGATGATGTGAAGATTTATGATTTCTTCCCTTATTTAAAATTACAAAATAGCTATGCCGAGTTCATTAGAGTTAATGACTTGTTTACCATGAGGTTGTGCAGAGAATTGCAAGGCTGTCCAGAGCGGATGTTCTCGCTGGAAGCTATTTAGTGCATTGCCCAATTTGGGAGTTTCTTTATTCAGTTTTCTAGTTTCTCATACCTTCATCTTGCAGGTTTTGATGATTTCCCTATGAAGCTGCCAAGGTACCCTGACGATATGATTGTGCTTGTGGAGGTAATCTGACAGATGTTGCAAGTAAACCTGATCAGCGCTGGGATCAAGAAGAAAGGCTACGAATTCCCTGTTACCATTGGAGCCTATAGTTGCGCTTCAAGATCAAATGCTAGGAACGTGATCAAGGCATTCGAAAGTAGATACAAGCTGGAGAAGTATGAGGTGATGAGGCCACAGTTCGATCTAGTAAATTATGCCAGAGATAACCTATAGATGGGCTCTGTAGTCAAGCACATTCTTGAACTCGAAGATTATTGGGAAAACTGCAAGGACGAGTTGGAAAGTCGGGAAAGATTTTACTTCAGGAAGACCGTTGAACAAATCAAATTGTTCAATGTCAACATTGATGTTGAGGGGATCATTGATGACGGCGAGCACATGTACACCGATACATATTGGGATCAAATTAAGCCCTATCCTGTGAGCTCAAAACTAGTCCAAGGCCAAGCTATAAAAGATCTGGAGACCTTAATGGCCAAAGTGATCAAAATAACCGATAAATGGGCCCAGTGGATGATGGGAAGGAAGAAGAGGTCTGGAAAGCCCACTCCTCAACATGATCCTACAGTCGAGTTGGTGAGTGCTCCTGCATCCTCCTCTTTGCCAGTTTCATCTGTGGCAAGGGGACTAGCTCAACCAAGAGGTCGAGCTGAACAACCACCCGAAAAGGAAATCTCACTCGAGAAAACTTGCGGAGCCGAATCAGTTCTAGTCATCGACTCAACAGAAGAAGCTGAAGTTGAGAAATCTGACAAGTTAGTAGAGGCCCCTATTGAAAATGTAGAACCAGAACAGCTAGTCTAGGAAGAAACCATGGAGGTAACATGCAACACAGCTAGCCAATAGGCCGCTCTCGTCTTCGAGATTGGTGATGACAGTAGCAGTTTCGAGACTGAGGAAACAGATGAACATTTGGGGTCTCCTAAAAAGGAGAAGAGCATTTCCACCTTGAAAGTTAATCCTTTCACTTCCAAGCCTAAGGCTTCTCCTCCTATTATTAGGAAGTTTTTTGTAGAAGACTTACCCTCTGCATCAAAGGTCACAAGCGTAGAGTCGTGGATTGATAATACTATAGAGTGGAAGAGGAAGAGAGCTGAGCTAAGTACTCCCAATGGTGAAATGCTTTCACAAGCGATGCAGTCAGGGCCGATCGAAAGCAAGGTTAAGAAGTCTAGGACCTTGATCACTCTTGGTTGAGATCTCGATACTGGTCACCTAACCATGGAGATAGCCAAGCTGCTAAAAGAGGGCAGGATTGAAGATCTCACTGTTTCAGATTTCGCACTCCAGTCCTTAGACATGGGACTCCCCCGCCACGACATGAAGGTGGACTTGTGGAAGTCTAGCAATGTCTTGATCGAAGAAGAGCTTGAAGAGCTCAAAATAACAAAGGCTAGACTCAAGGCGAACATCAAACAAATGACTAACTTCATCAAACAGTTAGTCGCTCTTGTAGCAAGCCTACTAGGGTCCATGGCATCATTTGATCCTACTGTAGCTGAGAACCAAGCGATACTCATTAAGTTGCAGGAAGACCGACATTTTGGACATATCGGTGGAGATGGATTGAACGACTCAAATCCGAAGGGCTGGTAGCCATCGAATTGCTTGGAAATGCCGTCTTTTAGTTAGAAGCAGAGAAAGACTCTCTCAAAAAAGGTATGCTGGCACTCACAACCAAAAGGTTGAGATGTGAAGAATGTATGGTGCTGCTGCATTGGCTGGTCCCCATGAAGACCAAGGATGCCATCAAGGGTAATATACTGCAAAGCGGAGATGAACCTCTGATTGAGTGGCTCCAAGGCGTTGAATTCAAAATGGAGATGATTATCAAAGCAGAAACAGGTATGAAGGCAGCAGAAGAGGAAATCAACAAAGAAGAAAGCAAAATATTTGTATACATTACTGGCCTTCATTCCGAGTCTCAAACTAGCAGAGATGGAAAGAACCTAATTGGTATAGCCAATATGCAAAAGTCGTTCTCCGACTACTTGGACTAGCTAGTAGAGTCATCTAGGTCTCACCTAGATAGAATACCAGATCTCCAACAACTTAGTGGGTGTGTATACAAAGCCATGATGAAGACGCAAACTTGAAAAGATGCTGCCAAGCACATAGAGAAGGATCATGCCCACTGGCTCGTAAGATAGAAGAATGTGTATATTCCAGATTTTAATAAGATGATCCCAATTCTTGCGGCCTCCAAAGCTCAGACGTCCAAACTGGAGAAGGCGAAGAAATCGGCGAAGAGCAAATGACTTTCCCCCTTCTCTTTCTGATATACATTGTAAAGTCGAAAAATGGCCACTTGTCATTTTCTGACTTTGTAGAATATGAATTGATTCAGTTGATTTTGTAACGGCTTATCTCTGGAAGCCTATATGTAACAATTTGTAAATCAATGAAAGGGTCGGCTAAATTTTGGTGTGAAATACATCTTGTTGCGGAGTCAATTTGGAATGCATTTTGTGCCATTCACTTACTATTCCTTGCATTTGTAAGTTTGATTATTAATTTTTCTTAAGCTGGATTGAAATTAGTAAACGGACAGAAAATTGTTTCTTTTTTTTTGTGCAAGTAATCGATGGTAATCAGAGTATTATCTGAAGTTGGGGAGATATGCATATGTCTTGTTTAGATTAGATTCATCTATGTTTCTTTACTACATTTCCGTAGTTCCATTAGAGTTCATTAATGTATCACCACTGTTGTGAGTTCATAAGCACTGTGAAATCACATAGTTGGTTAAAGTTTCAAGTCAAATCCCTTGCCTGGATTAGTTTCTCACAGAGGGCTAGTTCGGTTACCTCTCTTGTTCTCTGGTTAAGAACATACCCCTATTAGGATTTAGAAAGAAACAAAATTCATTGCATATTTTCCATACAAGGGAGCTGTACCTGTTAAAATTTAGAGGGAAGTTAGTCAAAAGAAATAACAGCTTCCCAATTGTTCATATTCATATTGTCTCTCAAAGGATTTTGGGCAAGCAAAGAGTTAAATCTAAGAAAGAACAATCTATTTACCAACACTGCCATGAGGTGACTTTGTTTAGGCTCAGCTGCAAATCTTCCAACAATACCAACTGCATTGGAAATATCTGGTCTTCTTTGAGTAAGATATATGAGTTTACCAATCATAGACTTGTACAATGTTATATCTACTACAGGTGAATCATCTTCTTTTGTAAGCTTGCATCCTGTTACTATAGGTGTACCCATTGGTTTGCAATCATCCATATTGAATTTCTTCAATATCTCTTTCACATACTTGGACTGATTTATGAAAATACCTTTCTCTGTTTGCTGCACATTCAATCCCAAAAAGTATTTGATAGGTCCAATCATGCCCATCTCAAACTCACTCTGCATCTCCTTAGCAAATTCTGCACTAATTTTGTCATTACCTCCAAAGATAATATCATCAACAAATATGGCTACAAGTAGTAAACCTTTAGATGTCTCTCTTATGAATAGATTACAATCTGCTGCTCCTTTTTTGAATCCAATCTTTGTTAAATATCCATCAAGTCTCTCATACCATGCTCTAGGGGCTTGTTTAAGTCCATAGAGGGCTTTCTTCAATCTGCATACCATATCAGGTCTGTCTGATAGGGTGAATCCTTCTGGTTGCTCAATGTATACTTCTTCCTTTAGTTCTCTATTAAAGAATGCTGACTTAACATCCATCTGATAAACTTTGAAGTTTTTGAATGTTTCATAGGCCAAAAACAACTTAATGGCTTCTAATTTGCTTATTGGTGCAAATGTGTCTGAATAATCAATACCTTATCTTTGCGCATATCCTTTACATACTAGCCTTGCTTTGTTTCTTACTACTGTACCATCCTCATTCATCTTGTTCTGGAATATCCACTTTGTGCCAATTACGTTCTTATCACTAGGTCTTGGGACCAGTTCCCAAGTATCATTCTTGATGATCTGATCTAGTTCTTCTTTCATAGCATCATGCCAATTTGAATCTTTACAAGCATCTTCAACACTTAAAGGTTCAATCTGAGATAGTAAACATACTGCTTCATTGTTTGTTGAACTCTTTATTTTTGATCTTGTTGTGACTTTGCTACTTTGATCTCCAATGATGTCAGCCTTAGAGTGATATCTAGATGTAAACTTTGGAACTTTGGGTGATACTGTCTCATCTGCCTCCTGAGTTTCTTCTTCACTTGTTTTAGGGTCATTGAATAATACATCAATGCTGTCAAACATCTCATCAACTATTGTCTCACTAGTGGAAAGAATGGGTTCTTTTTCAATCATAGGTGAGTAATCATGATATCTTTCTTGAACCATAAACTTCTCATCAATCTTCACATGAGCACTTTCAATTATCTTCCTTAATCTCAAGTTATAACATCTATAAGCTTTGCTTTTAGTAGAGTAACCAAGAAAAATACCTTCATCACTTCTTGTATCAAACTTGCCTATTGCTTCATCCCTCTTGATGTAGCACTTGCTTCCAAAGATTCTGAAGTATTACACTGTGGGAACATTACCAAACCATAGCTCATAAGGTGTCTTGTCCGCGCCAGGCCTCAATTGTATTCTATTGATAGTATAGATTATTGTGTTGACTGCATCTCTCCAATAGGTATGAGTAACTTTTCTTTCAATCACGATAGTGCACGCTGTATCAAGGATAATCCTATTTCTTCTCTCTGCAATCCCATTCTGCTAAGGGGTTCTAGGTGCACTTAATTGTCTCTTTATGCCATGTTTTTCGCAGTATTCATAGAATCTGTCAGAGGTGAATTCTCCTCTATCCGATCTCAAACATTTTATCTTTAGTCTAGATTCATTCTCAACCTTAGCTTTGAATATTTTGAACTTCTCAAATGTTTCTGACTTATCTTTCAAGAACGCAACCCACATCATTCTAAAATAATCATCTACAAACAAAATGAAATACCTTTCACTATAGTATGATCTTGTTTGAGTTGATCCACATAGGTCTGTATGAATCAGATCTAACTTGTTCTCTGCTGAATTATTCTTGCTTCTGAATGAATTCCTCACATGCTTTCCCATCATGCATTCCCTGCAAATAGTATCAATTGGCTTTGCTATGCTAGGTAGATCTCTTACTGCCTTTACATTGCTTATCTTTACTATATTATCAAAGTTGATATGACATAGTCTTTTATGCTATAGCCAACTATCATCAACCTTAGCAACAAAACAACTTGCATCTAGATTAAGGTGAAACACATTACCTTTTGTCTTTGAGCCTGATGCAATCATAACACCATCCTTCTTGTTAATGATGCATTTGTTGTTCTTGAACTCCAACTGATAACCTTTTTCCAGCAACTGTCCAACACTAAGAAGGTTATGCTTTAAATCATCTACATAGAGAACATCATCAATGTTGTTCTTTCCATCCAATGTGATAGCTCCTCTACCAATGATAGGCTTAGGAGTGTTATCTCCAAATCTAACCATGCCACCTTTGTATTTGTCCAAATGAACAAATCTGTCCTTATTACCTGTCACGTGATGTGAAGAACCGCTATCTATGATCCAATCAGTTCTTATGTCTGCTTTAGAAACTAGTGCTAGTTCTTGTTCCTTTTTCTTATCTTCATAATTTTTAAGAGCAATGATTCCAATTTCCTCTTCAACTGATTCTTCATTTGATACTCCATTTCCAGAATAGTAGCATTCCTTTGAATGCTTAGGCTTGTAGTCATTTTTGAACTTTTTAACTCTTGAAGGACACTTGGATGCAAAGTGACCAATCTTATTACATGAAAAGAATTTAAATGGTAATTGACCTCCATACTTTCCTTTACCTTTCTTTTCTCTTTTAGCAATCATAGCAATGAAATCATCTAGTGTTTTTTCTTCATCATGATTATCAAAATTACTAGAGGTGTTCATAGATTTCTTACCATGGACTGATACTTTGAAGGCTGTCTCACTTTTAGGCTCTGTCTTCAATCTTGAAATCTCAAAAGTTGATATTTTACTGATCAAGGTCTCTCACTTGAAATTAGATGTAAGCTGCATGGTCTCATCAAGGATGTTGATTTTGTTATCATACTCTGCTGTAAGAGTAGTCATCAATTTATCCATAATGTCTTCCTCTGAGATCTCTCCACCATTGTTTCTGATTCCAGCAACTGCTTCATTAATCCTTTGATTGTAAGCTCTGATGTTTTCTTCAGGTAACATCTCTAATGCATTGTATCTTTTCTTCCATGTCTTTCTACGCGCATTCTTAGCTTGTAAATCACCTTCAAACATGGTTTCTAGCTGCTTCCATATTTTGTGAGCTGTGTCTACTTTCTTTATCTCTGAAAACTCACCATCAGACAAGGCGCTGAAAAGGGCTTCTTTGGCTATTGCATTCTAATGGAACAAATCTTTCTGACTGCTAGTAGAACCTTCTTTTGCAAGATTTGCAAGAGAGGATCTTAGCATCTTTGATAGTTACTTCAAAAACTTCAAAAGCAATACATTGCAAATGAGTCATCATTTTGTTCTTCCAATCAAGATAGTTCTCTCCATCAAACTTAGGACTGTCTTTTCTAAAGAATGCCATTTGATCAACCTCAAGCTGTTAAACTTTCTCTCTGAGGCACTTAGCTCTGATACCAATTGTTACGAATAGTCCCAAGAGATAACTGAGAGGCAGGGGTGAACCAGTTATCTACAAGTTTCAATTCTTTATCCAATTAAGTATATTTTAAACTTTAAGCATAAACACAATGAAAGAACACTTGAACACAACAACAATATTTTGGTTACGGGGAAACCCAAATAGGTAAAAACCTCGGTGGGAATTGACACCCACTAATAATCTGCGCTAGTGTATTATGATACTTGTTAGAAGATCCTTAACCCTGTTAGGAGTTGTCTTTACAATGCATTTAGTATAGTGAGCTGGTTAAGGGTCGGACCCTGTTAGGAGTCTTTTACAATTAACCCTGTTAGGGGTGAGGACACACTGTCCGAGAGCTCACTGCTCAAAGGGGTGAAGGATACAACCTTCTGAATAATAGATACAAACTATGTCTGGATCTTGGTGAACTGCGCTTGGACCTGCTGTCTTGATCAATTCCAATGTATAGCACACTTTATCTTCTCTATCACATAGACCTCTTCTTGATGACAATACTTCGCACTCTCTGCTCTGCTTAGTATTTCATGTTAATGTCATACCCTAGCAATCACAAATGACTGGCTATAAGTATCTTTTCTCTAAATGATATGATCAAGTTGGCCTATTAGAACCACCTTGAAATCATAATAGAGAAACAATAACATACTCCAATTACTTCATTGTTGGCTCTACTAAGCACGCAACACAAATTCTGGGACCTGTCTAAATCAATAAGTGTAGACGCAAGCTACACACTGTCGGCTCTACCATTTTCATTAATACTTTCTCCTCAAGCTTAATTACATCATGTGCTCTAAACCAAACATTATTAATTCTTCTCTAATAACTAATCCAAATGCGCATATCGAAATAGTAGGCGGAACTCCTGTACCAATATAATCTCTGTTGGCTCGTCAGGATAAACACAAGAAATTGCCACTGGTGAATAGCAACTTCATAACTTCACTTCTATTGCACTTCAGACTCTGTGTCCATGAATGTAACATCATTAACATGTCTCCATCACATATTTGAAGGCACAAGGCTCCATGACAACTATACGGACAATTACTCTCAGAACACTGCCTGTAACTCTGTCAGGAACACTGCTAACACAAGCTGCTACATAACAGTCTGTACTCAATATCAACCTCTGCGTCCATGATATCATGCTGATAAAATTTCCATACTACATATACTGAAAGCTTACTGCATGAGTCTTCCACGCATGCTGCTTACCATATGTTGTCATCAATGACAAACATACAGTTAGCACTGGCTTGCTGGCAAATCTCCAACAGACATAGCCTCTTTGTCTGATCACGCAGTCTCACAAAGAAGTGATGCAGCCTCCTTTGTTAAAACTTTACCGGTTGCTGAGAGGGGGGGGGGGTGAATCAGTAAAAACTAATTATCTCTAGCTTAAAACTTGTAGATAGATTCTCGAATGAAAAGCAGAAAGTTAACAATTATTCACAAGTATAAATAGAATCACACAGATGAACTCAAGTATTTATACATGGAAACCCTCAGTTGGAAGAAAAAACCACAGTGAGACAGAGGTCACAACTTCACTATTTTAGAATTAAGGCACCCTGTTCGGGGCTTACAAAGCACTGTTTAAGCTGCTACTTGGTTAAAGGGTTTTTAGAAAAGATCAGTTAGGATTTAAGCCCTATTAAGAGATGCTTGGTTACAGGACTTTGAACATCAACAAAGATGTCACCCTGTTAGTGAATTTTTACAACAAACCGATTAGGTTCACCCTTTTAGAGGGATTTGAATATGCTTTAACACCTTATAAAAATAGTGATCTATAACGACACTGATTGTTTGATTAGATCATACTTGTAGATCTCTTCCCCTGTTTGCCTAGCTGTTGATCTTACTTTCTTACTTCGCCTTTGTGCCTGTAGCACTCCTCAGAAGATATCTTTCCTCTGCTCTGTGTAATCTGCAACTATCAACAACAACCTTCTTTGCATCGTATGACCTGTATATATGGAAGAGTTCATTGTAATGAAATGCTTAACTCACAGAACTGGTAGGCTGCAAACTCTGCAACAAATCATGCAATCAGCAACAAACTAAGAGTTATGATTTGGAGTTCACCTTGCAAGACATCCGTTGGAATAAAGGTAACTCCTGTTAAAAAGATAACTCCACTCATAACTAGTGGATGTCCCATATAATCCGGCTTCTAACTGAAATTGATCCTTTTAATTCGGTGCAGATCTTTAGCTCGAGTTAGACCAGTGTGGTCTTGTATTCAGTTCAACTTATACATGTACACTGAAACCGGTGCGTGTTTTTAGATTAGTCTACTGGTGTGTACACTTCTCTTCATCGACCGGTGCACACTCTTATGTTGCTCGTCGATCGGTGTCTCTAAGGCAAGTGTTGTGAGTGACCTGTGACCGGTGACTCCTTACCGGTGCAACGTGTTTGTGGATGAACACTAATGACAACTTAAATTCCTAACAGTCTTCCCCTTTGTTATTGGTGGCAAAACTATACACAAACTTCACTTACAAACTTCACAGTACCTTGTATCATATAGAGCACTTCGCCTGTTTCGAACTTCCCTTGACTGAATGCTCTGGTTTACTGTGTTGATTCTGCATTGGCACTTTTTCCAGCTCATTGCATCTGCCTCACTATAGTCCTCACTTTTTAGTCTGCTTCCCATTTTTTCTACCATAGGACAAAGGATAATGTGTGTCTTCACAGTTGAAGCTGAGTGAAGATATTCTTGTATATTGTCCTCGTTGAATGAAGGAAAGGCGCCCATTGACCGGTTACATATTTTGAATTCTTTTGGGCTGCTGTCAAAGAAATAATGATATTCTCCATGTCTTCCACAGTTTTGTATGCTGGTTCACTGATGAGAGCCTTTGTAAAAGATGCAGTTGAATTCATGACGTCAAATATTGGTGCCAAAAACATTTGAAATCCAATAATATCTTGGATCCTCTTATTTTTCTCTTCAGCAATTTTCCTTTGTGCAAGAGTTAGACTTGTCATTTCTTTGTTGTATGATGTTGCTGTCTTGTTCTTTATATCAAACTGGGAGGATAAGGCTTTAATCTCTTCTGTTATCTTGGCAGACCTTTCTCACAGATCTTGCAAAAACACTTTGAAGTTTGATGTTGTACTCATCAAGCTTCCTGCTTCTTGAAGCTGCTGTTGGAGAATTCTCAGGTTGGTTGTCACATTTACTTTGATATTGTCAACCTATTTGTGGAGTATCTCCACTCTTTTCTTCTCGTAGTGGTCAACTGCCACTATTTCCAGATCTGTTAGATCCTCACCGATTGCTTGTGCCAGAACTTCTAGCTAATCGATGACCAGTTCATCTTCATCTATGTCAGCATTAGGGATGAAGTTGTACAGGATGTTCTTTACATTGGTCAGGACCATGTCCTATTTTCTTTTGGTCAAGTTTAGTTGCCCTTTTGACATCCTACTGATGTCTACCACTGTATCTGTAATCTTGCTTCGTTTTTCTTCCTTTCCCTCAGCAAATGACAGTTTCCTTTTAGAAGAGGAGGTTGGAATGTCTCCTTGTTCTTGTTGTCCTTATTGTTGCTTCGGTCTGAGTTGCTTTGTGTGGACAGGGATTTCTTCTTCTTGCCTCTTATTATCTTCTATTTCTTGATGAGCTCGGTTGCCCGGTTGAATTTCTTCTCCCGGTTGCTTATTAACTTCAACATTTTGTTGTTGTTCTACCAGTGGGTCTTCTTTTTGTTGCTACTCCTCATCTGTATGGAGTTACCCCATGGGTATATCAATTTTGACTTCTTGTTCAACATTTGTTTGTTGATTAGTTATGAACTCCTTTGTTTGGACTTTTTCCTTTTCGGCAAAAGGTCCTTCACCAGTTATGGGCCCCTCCTTTGGTGTTTGCACTGGTCTATTTTGATCTCGAGGACTGTATTTATCCAATGCCTTGGAGTCATATTTGTTCCAGTAGTCTAGAGTTGCTTTGTAGACTTGATTCTCATATCCCTTCAATATCTCTGCAACTCTCTCTGATGTCTTTAGTTTCATGGATGCTTCTTCTAATAGAAGCTTTATTCTTTCTTCACTGAATTCAGGTCATACCTTGAGTAGTGTTTCTCTAGTTATTCTGGTGTTCGTGCCTAGACCGGTTCTCCACTTTGATTGTAGTCTGTTGTTTACTTCTGGTGGGAACTTGGACCTATAGTCCCTTGGGGTCCTATGATAATCCATGAAATTTTCTACAATCCCAACAATCAACTTTTGTTTGTCCTCTTCATTTAGTACACTATACCATTTTGCTGCATTGTCCACTTCTCCAAAGTCCATAACCTTAGTAATTAAATCGTCAACATGCATAGGTTGAAGGTTACCTTTGCTTTGAGAGATGAGAACCGTTAGATTCATTGCCTGACCCTCGGTTAAGTCCACTAAAATTGGTGCTTCTTCTCCAAGTACTCGTTTCCCTTTACCAGTGTCAACTGCCGGTTTAGCTGTTGTTCTTTGTGCTGCTTCTTGTTCTGCTTGTTGCTAGGTCTGAAGAGGTTTGGTCCAAAGTGCGATTTCTTCATTATGCACCTTCTCAACTTCTCCAATGAGCATGAGCCCTATTCTTCTTATTGTTGCAAAAGTTTTCTGATGAAGTTCTGCTTGTTCTGTTGCCTCTTCTAGAGTAAGGTGATTCTTGACCTCCAAAAGAGATCTTATCCTCAGATCCTTTTCTCTTTCTTCTGAGGCTTTGTACCGGGCTTCAATATTCTGTAGAAGTTGTTCAGGTAGAGTAGTGTGCAATTGTCATGTCCCCTCTTTAGTGACATGCCATTTTTCAGTGGATTTGCCTATCATGGACTCTCGTAGGCAGATGGTTTTGGTGAGAGAGTCATTTTGATGATTATTTAGGGATTGGATGGTCTTATTTGCTCTTGGAGAGATGGTGTTTATCATAATTTTATTATAATGTGTTATGTGGGGCCAAAATGTTATAATTTTGAGTTGAGTTGCACTTTTTATTTTATAAAGTTACTTTTTATATAAAAGTGCATTATAAAGAGATTTTATAAGAATATTTTATGGATACTTCTAGAAGTTCTAGCGGCTTCTTAGAAAAGTGAATAAATAGAGTGCTTGGCCTCTCATTTGGACATCCCATGACTTGAGTTAACACTACTTTTCTCTTTGAGCATTTGTGGTGCCATCTTGGTCTGTAGATTGTCATTTGATCTTTAGGAATGGAGTTTCTTAAGGATTTGCATAAGTGAGGAGGTGAAATATCCTTTGAAGGGTTGCACTTTAGAAGTGGTATTCAGCCATTTCAAGTTGAGCTTATTTGGAGTCCTCAGACTTACTTGAGGGTTTGAGTTTTTGATTGCAAGAGGAAAAAAAGTAGATCCGAAAAAAGTAGTCTGAAAAAGCAAAGCGAAAAAGAGTCCGAAAAAATAGTTCGAAAAAGCAAAGCGAAAAAGTAGATCCGAAAAAGCAGTTCGAAAAAGCAAATCCGAAAAAGCAAAGCAAAAAAGCAGATCCGGAAAAGTAGAGCAAAAAAACAATCCGAAAAAGTTTTTTCTACAAGTCTAATTCAGTTTTCAGAATTTCAGGATAGGGTTTTGGAACCACATTTTTGCTCATATTTTCCTCATTACTCAGCATATCATTCTGGGTATTTTTGCATCAGATTTCTATCGTCAAGGAGATAAAGATAGGTGCATTTTGGAGTCCCAAAATACCATGATTTATTTTTAAGGAATTTTCAAAATTCCTAGACATTTTCAAAAATCTGCAAGAAAGTACATTTTCAGATTTGGGGTGACTTTGGCTTGGGTGTTGGCATCTTCAGCATTGGTAAAAATTATCGCAGCCATCTACAATCAGGTTCCTCACTTCTCATTTGGCATTTGGCATATTTTTTGAGAAATGTATGTTTCAGCTGAGTACAAAATATAGCTTCAGTACTTTACTATTTTACATTGTACTTGTCTTTATTTGCCATTTGGCATTATTGGTATCAAAGGAAGGCTAGGATTTTGCAAGTGAAAGGGAATTGTAATTTTCAGTCTATCTATATTGCAAACCTAGGGTTTGATGATCATATTATTGGCTGAAATATGTATCGCATTGTTGCAAATTGTTGATATATGAATGGTATATGGTTTTGAGCAATTTTCTACATCATTGATAGTGTTTTAGATGGTATTTGGTTGCTATCTATTATTCTGAAATTTTGGGACATCGAACTGATATACTCAAAAATAATTTTCTATCTACATCTTGAGTTGCATTTTTGAGGGTTTATTTAGTGGCCTATTGGCAAGGGTCATTACAGTGGTATCAGAGCGGTGTTCTTGCCATCCTGTTGGGTAAGAAATATTTATGCATCCTTCAGCATTTGGGCATCACAGGTATTATACACACAGGAGAGCAGCACTTGAGGGTGAGCAGGAATTCAGAAATATACTTACTATGGGTGAGAGATAGTCACAAAATCTACCTAGAGTCCCTAGGACTGATGATGATGATGCTAGAGACTTCTTTTGGGCTATGACTACTGGACAACAAGAGATAGTTCAGTCTATACGTGCCTTGACCACTATGATGGAGAGAGTTGCTTAGCCGAGGAATCAGGAATAGGGTAGAGGGACACCAGAGCAGGATAACAAGAGTGTAGCAGGTTCACAAGGTGCTCCTAGGCACAGGTCGTGGACTGTGGACAGGCTTACACATCCTACATTCCTTAGGGAGGAGGTCCAGGAGGCAGGAGAGAATGATATGCCAGAGGACTTTCAGGATGATCTTAGAGCTGCAAATGTAGAATGGCAGGTATTACCTCCACATGTTCATGAGTTGCTGAATTTTGATCGCTACTTGAGTCAGAGAAGTGAGCACATGAGGAGTAGTAGGCAGAACAAGAGGCCTAGAGGAGGTTAGGACAGTGAGTTGCAGCGAGCTGCTTGCAAGCTCACCTTATGATCTTTTGATGGCAGTGGACAGATGACAGCACAGGCCTGGATCCATAAGTTAGATACATTCCTAACATTGAGACCTATGTTAGAGATGGATGCTATCAGGTATGCCACCTTGCATTTAGAGGGCGGAACACATGATTGGTGGTCACATGGTATGATTACATTGCAACATAATCAAGTGACATCCTACCAAGATTTTGTGGATAGATTGGAAGAGCGCTTTGATAAGAAAGACCCAGAGGTCTTCTTCCATGATATCGCACAGCTGAGACAAACAGGTAGTTTAGAAATCTACATCAGTGAGTTTCAGAGATTATCAGTGATGGTGCAGGACGTGTCTGAGAGGAGGCTGGTTATATTATTCAAAGAGGGGCTGTCTGAACCTCTAAAGGGTTGGATCAAGGCATTCGATCCCCATTCATTGTAGGAGGCTATGAGGAAGGCATGGAGCATGGAGCTCACAACACCCTCCAGTAGATTCACCTCCAGGAGCACTTCTTCATTCAGGGACAATAAGAAGTTTGATAAAAATAAGGGCAAAAAAGATGACACCAAGGGAAGTCTACTGCACCTTTGGATATGGAGACACTGAATGACTTGTGCAGGAACAAGCTATGTTTCTACTGCAAGGGTCCGTATGATTAGAGATCATGATTGTCCTATGAGGCCTAAGGGGAAGGCCAATAGGGTTATGTGGGCTTACTACGAGGGTTTAGATTCTGACAGTTCTGGACATGAGGATGATCATAGTGATGCAGAACCCGAGGCAGAGACAGAGGCTTCAGAACCTAAGCAGGAGCCCGAGTTGCACTTGCAGAAGGCATGCTTGTCTAGCATTTAGCAGGAATGATCTTTTAGATTGCATGGTGTTCTAGCAGGGCAGAGAGTTATTACATTGGTTGATACAGGTGCTACGCACAATTTTATTGATGCACGTTTTGTTGAACACCGTGGTATTATGACTGAGTGGTTTGAGGGACTACGAGTACAAGTTGCTGATGGTTACACTCTTAAGTGTAACAGGATGGTGAGAGATTTTCCCTTATACCTGAACAACTATGAGTTCAAGGTGGACTACCATGTTGTCAACATGGGTGATCTGGATATTGTGTTGGGGATGAAGTGGTTACACTCATTGGGAGAGGTCACTTTCAGATTGAAGGACATGGAGATTAAGTTTGAGGTGGATGGGAAACAACATATTTTGAGAGCCATCAAAAATAGTGACATCAAGACTATTTCTTTCAGACGGATGGAGAGGTTGTTTAGACATGATGATATAGAGTGGGCAGCAGTATGCACTCTCATGCCTACACAGTAGGGATAGCATAAGATAGAGTATCATCCAGACATTCAGAGGTTGAGAGTGAAGTAGGATAGAGTCTTCAGTGACATCCCACCTGGCAGGCCACCAGACAGAGGTATTGAGCACATCATTGAGTTAGAGGAGGGTGCTAAACCCGTGATGATTACACTCTATAGGCATCCTAAGAGACTCAAGGATGAGATAGAGAAAACCATCAAGGAGTTGCTTGCGATGGGACACATCAGATCGAGCAAGTCTCCTTTTGCTTCTTCGGTAGTATTGGTGAAGAAGAAGGATGGTACTTTGCGGATGTGCATTGACTATAGGGTGCTGAATAAGAAGACAATTAAGAACAGGTACCCCATTCCATGGATTGATGAACTGCATGGTGCATGTTATTTCACGAAGATTGATTTGAGATCCCGCTATCATCAGATCAGAGTTAGAGAACAGGATATTGAGAAGACCGCCTTCAGATGTCATTGTGGGCACTTTGAGTTTGTGGTCATGCCATTTGGGCTGACCAATGCGCCAACTACTTTTCAGTCTACTATGAATAGGGTCTTCCATCATCAGTTGAGGAAGTATGTGTTAGTCTTCAATGATATTCTGATATATAGTCGGACTTGGCAGGAGCACAAGGAGCATCTAGAGACAGTTTTGGGGATCTTGCAGTCAGAGTCCTTGTATGCCAAGGAGTCCAAATGTGATTTGGGCATGACAGAGCTATTGTATTTGGGTCACATCATTAGTGCAGAAGGAGTAAGGATGGATCTTGATAAGATCCTACTCTAGAGAATCTGACACAGTTGAGAGGGTTCCTTGGGTTGTGTGGTTTCTACCACAGATTTGTCAGTGGGTATTCACGTCATGCAACTCCTATGATAGATTTACTGAAGAAGGGAGCCTTTGTTTGGACACCCGAGGCACAGGCTTGCTTTGAGAGATTCAAGGAGATCATGACTACATGCCCTATGTTAGCATTGCCCGACTTCTCAAAGCCATTTGAGCTTCAGTGCGATGCATCTGGAGAGGGTATCGGTGCTGTTCTGATGCAGGACAAGCACCCCATTACATTTGAGAGCAGGAAGCTCCGTGGGCCAGAGAGATCATTTAGTATATATGACAAGGAGATGTTAGCCATTATGCATGCATTGGCTAAATTCAAGCAGTATCTGGTGGGTGGTAAGTTTTGTATTAAAACTGATTGCAATAGTTTGAGACATTTCCTTGGACAGAGAGATCTCAATGACAGGCAAAAAAGTGGGTTAGTAAGCTGCAGGCTTATGATTTTGACATCTCCTATGTAAGAGGGACTCAGAATGTGGTAGCAGATGCTTTGTCACGCAGACCACATCTCAGTGCTATGGTTGAAATATCTAAGGATTGGAGGTATTTGATTATTGCGGAGTATGCTAGAGACTCATGGGCATCCGAGATTGTTGATGGGATAGTTGTTGATACCAGGTACACACTTGTGGATGATTTGATTATCTACAAGAACATGATATTCTTAGTCCCAGGATCGAAGGTGAAGTGTATTGTTTTGAGAACTCTCCATGATTCACCTACAGCTGGCCATTCTGGATACTTCAAAACTTACAGGCAGGTGTGAGAGCGTTTCACTTGGAAGGGGCTCAAGGCGGATGTGTTGCAATATGTATGAGAGTGCCTTGTTTGTCAGCAGAACAAACAAGAGCACACCTTTCCAGCAGGGCTCCTACAACCACTTCCCATTCCTGACAGGAAGTGGGAGTGTATATCCATGGATTTCATTACGGACTTGCCTAAGGCCCAAGGGCGAGATTGCATCTATGTGGTGGTGGACAGGTTGACAAAGTATGCACACTTCTTTCCCATCACTACTACTTACATAGCAGTATAGGTGGCTAAGGTCTTCTTCAGAGAAAAATTCAGACTACATGGGATACCCCGGAGCATAGTGAGTGACAGGGACAGCAGGTTCTTGAGTCATTTTTGGTAGGAGGTGTTCCGTTCATGTGGCACTGAGCTTACACCTAGCACCAGTTACCACCTACAGACTGATGGGCAGACTGAGATAGTAAATAAGTGGGTGGAAGGCTACTTGTGGAACTATGTGGCAGGGCAACAGAAGGCATGGGTTAGGTGGATTTATCTATGTGAGTATTGCTACAATACCACATACCACATGTCTATTCAGATGACTCCTTTCAGGGCACTATATGGTTATGAGGCACCGAGTTTTCTGGATTTACTTATGAGTGATGTTAGAGTTCCTCGTGCTGGAGATTTGCTTTAGGAGAGCAAGGACATTGTTGATGCTCTTAGAGATAATATTGCCAGGGCACAGAATCAGCATAAGTAGTATGCAGATCAGAAGCGGATAGAGAGGAGTTTTGAGGTTAGTGATATGGTTTATCTCATGTTGCAGCCCTATAGACAGTCTACTCTTGGGAAGAGTGGGTCGTAGAAGCTTAAGCCTAGGTACTATGGTCCTTTCAAGATTATCAGGCGTATTGGATAGATGGCATATGAGCTTGAGCTTCCAGCAGACATCGGGGTACACAATGTTTTCCATGTGTCACGCCTCAAGAAGGCGTTGGGTCAGCATGTTGTGCCTTCAGCAGTTCTTCCTCCATTGGATGATGAGGGGAAGTTGGTTCTTGTTCCAGAGTACATCATTGACAGTAGAGAGAGGCAGCTCCGTAGGAGGACCATCAGGGAGTATTTGGTGAAGTGGAGAAATTTTCCTAAGGAGGATGCCACATGGGAGGGAGAAGATATTTTGCAGCACCTAGCTTTGGGATTGCTTGAGGGCAAGCAATTTCAGGAGGGGCGGACTGTCATGTCCCCTCTTTAGTGACATGTCTTTTTTCAGTGGATTTGCCTATCATGGACTCTCGTAGGCAAATGGTTTTGGTGAGAGTCATTCTGATGATTATTTGGGGATTGGATGGTCTTATTTGCTCTTGGAGAGATGGTGTTTATCATAATTTTATTATAATCTGTTATGTGGGGCCAAAATCTTATAATTTTGAGTTGAGTTGCACTTTTTATTTTATAAAGTTACTTTTTATATAAAAGTGCATTATAAAGGGATTTTATAAGAATATTTTATGGATACTTCTAGAAGTTCTAGTGGCTTCTTAGAAAAGTGAATAAATAGAGTACTTGGCCTCTTATTTGGACATCCCATGACTTGAGTTTACACTACTTTTCTCTTTGAGTATTTGTGGTGCCATCTTGGTCTGCAGATTGTCATTTGATCCTTAGGAACAGAGTTTCTTAAGGATTTGCATAAGTGAGGAGGTGAAATATCCTTTGAAGGGTTGCACTTTGGAAGTGGTATTCAACCATTTCAAGTTGAGCTTATTTGGAGTCCTCAGACTTACCTGAGGGTTTGAGTTTTTGATTGCAAGAGGAAAAAAAATAGATCTGAAAAAAGTAGTATGAAAAAGCAAAGCGAAAAAGCATTCCGAAAAAGCAGATCCGAAAAAGAAAAGCGAAAAAGCAGTTTGAAAAAGCAGATCCGAAAAAGCAAAGCGAAAAAATAGATCTGAAAAAGTTGTCATGTCCCCTTTCTAGCGACATGATATTTTCAGTAGATTTGCCTATCATGGACTCTCGTAGGCAGATGTTTTTGGTAAGAGAGTCGACTTGATGATTATTTGGAGACTGGTTGGTTATATTTGCTCTTGGAGAGGTGATTTGGAGCTTATTTTTATTATTATGTGTTATGCGGGGCCCACATGTTATAATTTTAAGTTGAGATTGCACTTTTTATTTTATAAAGTTATTTTATTATAAAAGTGCATTATAATGGGATTTTATAATGGATGCTTCTAGAAGTTCTTAGTAACTTCTTAGAAAAGTGAATAAATAGAGGGTTTGGCCTCTCATTTTGCACACACTTGATTTGATGTCTCTACTAAATGTTCTCTATGGGCATTTGTGGCACCATCTAGGTCTGCAAATTTCCTATTGATCTTTAGGAATGAAAAACTCCTAAGGGTTTGCATAACTGAGGAGGTGAAATATCCTTTGAAGGGTTGCAGATTGGAGATGGTAATCAGCCATTTCATGTTGAGCTTCATTGAAAATTCAGACTAGGGTTGAAAGTGAACATTTTGGAGTCATTTTGGTGAAAAGATTGCATCATATTTGTTAGAAGGGCTTTGCAAAGTGTGGGACAATAGACATCAACAAATCTGATGCAGGACTGGTCATTTTCGAAGATCAGATTGGAAGCATATTTGGAGTCATAAATCCTTCATACCTGGTTCGAAATTCAAGTTACCAATTTCATTGCATTCCTAAGACTTGGGCGATTTAGTCTATGCATGTTTTGGCTCTGTTTGGTGAAGGCAAAAATTAATATAAAAATCGTACCAGTGCCGTACTGTATGGCCTGTACCTACAACAGAGTACGGACAACATTCTGGGCACAACATACAGTTCAGATTCCATCTACAGCATCAGCATTCAGTTAACGTCTCTGCATTATTCCAGGTTCTTCTATATTTGATTGTAAAGGTTAGATGAATGTATGGTGTCATGATTATAATAAGGGTTTGAATAGTTGCTGTAACAATCAATGCATAAATTGTAGTTCAGTCACTGTTGTATACAGCTATATGAAACATTGCATCCTAAGTTGAAGTTAATTGCATGAGACAAGACATTTATGACCAGTCCAATCAATAAGGACATCCTTGCATTGCATAATCTGTAGTCATTTTCTAGTGCCAAACTATTTGTAAATTCTGAAAGTACTATTGTTGTAAGAAGTCTATATTTTCATTGAAGGAATTTAAACATATTGGCACTGTTTTGCATCATTGTATTGTGTGGATTTATTGTTCAACAATTTCCCATATTCAGTCTTTTACTTCCAGCAGTGTAGTTGATTGCTTGCCAATTGTTTGACGAAATTCCATAAGTGCAAAAATCAGAGATTTTAGTGATCCTATTGGTAAGGGTCATTACAAAAGTAGAGCAAAAAAGAAATCCGAAAAAGTTTTTGCTACAAGTCTAATTCAGTTTTCAGAATTTCAGGATAGGGTTTTGGAACCACATTTTTGCTCATATTTTCCTCATTACTCAGCATATCATTCTGGGTATTTTTGCATCGGATTTCTATCGTCGAGGAGATAAAGATAGGTGCATTTTGGAGTCCCAAAATACCATGATTTATTTTTAAGGAATTTTCAAAATTCCTAGACATTTTCAAAAATCTGCAAGAAAGTACATTTTCAGATTTGGGGTAACTTTGGCTTGGGTGTTGGCATCTTCAGCATTGGTAAAAATTATCGCAGCCATCTACAATCAAGTTCCTCACTTCTCATTTGGCATTTGGCATATTTTTTGAGAAATGTATGTTTCAGCTGAGTACAAAATATAGCTTCAGCACTTTACTATTTTACATTGTACTTGTCTTTGTTTGCCATTTGACATTATTGGTATCAAAGGAAAGCTAGGATTTTGCAAGTGAAAGGGCATTGTAATTTTCAGTCTATCTATATTGCAAACCTAGGGTTTGATGATCATATTATTGGCTGAAATATGTATGGCATTGTTGCAAATTGTTGATATATGAATGATATATGGTTTTGAGCAATTTCCTACATCATTGATAGTGTTTTAGATGGTATTTGCTTGCTATCTATTATTCTGAAATTTTGGGACATCGAACTCATATACTCAAAAATAATTTTCTATCTACATCTTGAGTTGCATTTTTGAGGGTTTATTTAGTGGCCTATTGGCAAGGGTTTATTTATCCTCAGCTCCTTTTCTCTTTCTTCTGAGGCTTTCTACCGGGCTTCAATATTCTGTAGAAGTTGTTCAGGTAGAGTAGTGTGCAATCCACTGGGATGAAGATTGAATTTATGGAGGCAGAATGCTACTGCTTCCTCCATTTTGTCTTTGTCTTCATCACTGCCTAATTTATATTTTCTTCTTACAGAACCTAAATTCCCAACCTTTTTCAGTCCTTGCATAGTTTTGTCAATTGTGGGCTTGACTTTTCTCGATGGGTCCTCCTTTGATATGTTCCCAGTTTTGTTCTTCCTAATCAAAGGAACTGTGTCTTCAAGGTCTGTCTCTTCTTGTTCTTCCCCTTGGGTACTAGGTGCCGGTTCTTCTTTCTTCCTCCAGCCCTTGGGCTGATCTATCACCAATTGCTTCTTTGGTGTGGGCGTCCTTTCGTAAACAATTTTGATTGGTGCCCTTCTTGACAGATTTTGAAGAATCTCAGTGTACGTGCTGAACCGATTAGCGCTGCGATCCAAATTTGTGTCAGTTAAAGCATCAGCGTATGCCTTGGCGACTTTGGCTGAGATCTCGTAACCTAGGTCAGGGGCATATGATTCTCTTGGTTCAACTGCTTGAATAATGCAGTTGTCGATGGTGACCAAAAAACATACCTCGTCCTTGTAATGGTCAACAATTGCTGACGTCACTCTTTCCCTTTCATGCATCTTCAATTGAAAAGCTTTGAAGTGTTCAGTCATCGCATTGTTTAACTGGTCTCCCAGTCTATTGGCCATTTCAGTGATTTGATGCATGATCGGTTTATCGGTTCTCCACGTCACTTTACCAATACTTGGGAAGAAATCTAAGTAGAAAAAATATAGGCACATCAGAAGGGTTCCATACTTAATAGATTTCTTCTTCACAACTCCAAGCTTCTTCATGTTTTCAAAAATTTGGCTCCGACACATTGCATAAATGTCGTATTGGACATTTTTGTGCATGATGCAGTGTGCAACATGAATTGCATTGCCTGGTATGCTGTTCCAGTTGCTTGATTGACAAACTTTGTATCCAGTAATAGTGGACGCAAAATGCACTCCATCTTCAATGACATTCATAGTCATAAATCGACCGTCAAACTTTGACTTGGTCAGCTTGTTGACGATGGTATTGGAGATGGTGCGTAGAGTAACCGCTTCCCCTTTGTCACGGTATCCAGCCACTTTGTGGAGATCCGCTTTGGTGATCTCGTGACATGCGCCTTTGTTGAGCCAGAACCCTGGTTCGTGAAGACGGCTCAACACCAGTCTGACTTGGTCTTCCTGGAAGATTGCAAGGTAGCATACACCATTTATTAGATCGGATGATATTAGATTGGTGTATTTGTCGAGAAGTTTTCCTTATTCGCATAACAACAGATACTCTCCTTGAATGTAGGTTTCTCCCAGTTCTTCCTATTTGGCGTGAATAAACGCTGTAACATCCGCGGTCAAGAGGAGTCCTTCTGGTATAGATGAGAGAGCACCAGTCATGTCATTTTCTCTATTTTGAACTGGCAAGATGTATGCTAGTCGGTTCACCTGATCTCCTTTGATCAATTTTACAGTAGCGGAAGATGAAGCCATAATTACTAACTGGTATTTGCAGAGAGTTGCTTGGATTGGTTGACAAACAGTGATTCTTAGTGATCAAAGCGTGAGAATAATACTTAGCACAAGAATTCATAAATCTCAAAGTAAGCAAAGTGAAAACTTGTGAGTAATTCTCTTTTCTTTTATAGAGTAAGGTTATAACGGTAATTACCAAACAGCAACTATTTGTTAAACAGCTACAGTAATAAATGCCTTACCTACCTTTTCTTTCCATTTTCCCAATCGATTGAATGTAAACTTGCCTTACCGGTTAATCTTGCAGACCGAGTGAGTTTGACTCTCACTAGTCATACCGGGAATGGTAGTGGATTTACTGGTTCCCTCTAAACCTTCATGTTTTAGTTTGCTGAAGAAATATCGCCATCAGTAGATGGTGATCTTTCCTCTGTCTTCTCTTCAGCGGAGCTCTTTGATTCTTTTACGAACCAAATTTGTTTGACTGTTTTTTTAGTCTTTTCTTCCTTGTTGATCTTCTCTTCAGATTTGACCGGTTCCTTCTCCTTACTGGATGACCGGTTCCTGCACTCTTTGGCTTTGTGTTCAACTTTGTTGCAGTGATAGCAGATTACACCAGTTGCCTTCCATGGGTTCATTCTTCTCATGTTAGTTGACTTGTTATGAGAGCCATTGTAGTTGTGTAATCCACAGTTCACATAGTTGACTGTACACAGGTCCTTGTTTCTCTTGGTGAATATCGGTTTTGGGGATCTAAATGCCATTGTCTTTGATTTGCATTCTTATGCTTTGTGTCCAAATTTGTTGCATGCATAGCAGTATCCTCTGAATCTTCCCCTGCTACTGTTGGACACAGATACGGGACCAGACCAACACTCACTGGTTCTGTGGCCTTTTTTACAGTAGTTCTTGCAGTAGCTGTTGTTGGTCCTTACTGGTACATTTCTGCAGTTATTAGTTTTATGACTTGGTTTCCTACAGTGTTTGCAAGATGTGTTAAAGGATATTCTTACCTTTTTGCACCAGTGATTTCGTCTTATCCTTTTTGATTTCTTTTTCCCTAGAGGGCTCACCATTCTCTTTGGTGACTTCACCGGTGAATCCAAGACCGGTCTGATCTTTGTGCCTTCTTTGAGCTTTAAGTTGCTCATCAAGTTTGGTTGAACTTTTATTGTACCTTCTTAGAATTTCATTTGTTTCTTTGAGTTTTTTCATCTGCTCTCTTAGTTGATGCAATTCTTGAGACAATCTATTGCATGCTTCATTCTTGTCATGCCAGCCTTTCTGCATGTGGGCATTTTCCTGGGTGACACTTTGCATGTCTTCTTGAAGTTGTAGAATGATAAGTTCATTTGCCCCTATGGCCTCTACTGCCCATTCCCTTGCTTTCTCAGAGGCTGACAGAGACTTGACTGCTGAGTTTCTTTCATCTTCAGCTTTTCTCTTTTTCTCGATTAGTTCAGTCATCCTCATGGCATTATCTTCTTGGTCTCTTTTAAGATTAGTGATCTCATCAGTGAGGATCTGATTCTTTTCCATGAGTTCAGATACTGCCTCCTCAGCTTCATCAGATCCACTCTGCCCAGAGAGTTCATCAATGGTTTCATTGCTCTCATTTAATTGTAACACTAGCTCTTTTCTCTTTGCAAGTGATCTCCTCAGCCTGTTCTCCAGAGAGGTAATGAGGTCATTGGCTTCCTCTAGCTGTTTTTGATATCGGTAAACTTCCATGATCTTTCTCTCAAGTGGTTAGGCTTTGAAGTGTAGAGAACTTGGCTTTGATACCAATTGTTAATACTTTACCGGTTTCTGAGAGGGGGGGGGGGGGTTAAATTAGTAAAAACTAATTCTCTCTATCTTAAAACTTTTAGATAGATTTTTGAATGAAAAGTAGACAGTTAACAATCATTCACAAGCATAAACATAATCACACAGATCAACTAAAGTATTTATACATGGAAGCCCTTGGTTAGAAGGAAAAAACTACGGTGAGACAGAGCTCACAACTTCACTACTGTAGAATGAAGACGCCCTATTAGGAGCTTACAAAGCACTGGTTAAGGTGCTACCTGGTTAAGGGGTTTTTACAAAAGATCGGTTAGGATCTAAGTCCTATTAAGATTTGCCTAGTTACAGGACTTTGAACATCAACAAAGATGTCACCCTGTTAGGGGATTTTTACAACGAACCGATTAGGTTCACCCTTTTAGAGGGATTTGAATATGCTTTAACACCTTATAAAAACAGTGATCTATAACGACACTGATTGTTTGATTAGATCATACCTGTAGATCTCTTCTCCTGTTTGCCTAGCTGTTGATTTTACTTTCTTACTTCACCTTTGTGCCTGTAGCACTCCTCAGAAGATATCTTTCCTTTGCTTTGTGTAATCTCCAACTATCAACAACAACCTTTTTTGCGTCCTATGACCTGTATATATGGAAGAGTTCATCGTACTGAAACCCTTAACTCACAGAACCGCCAGGCTGCAAACTCCGCAACAAATCATGCAATCAGCAACAAACTGAGAGTTATGATTTGGAGTTCACCTTGCAAGACATCCGTAGGAATAAAGCTAATTCCTGTTAAAAAGCTAACTCCACTCATAACTAGTGGATGTCCCGTATAATCCGACTTCTAACTGAAACTGATCCTCTTAATCCGGTGTGGATTTTTAGCTCGAGTTAGACCGGTGTGGTCTTGTATCCGATTCAACTTATACATGCACACTGAAACCGGTGCGTGTTTTTAGATTAGTCTACCGGTGTGTACACTTCTCTTCATCGACTGGTGCACACTCTTATGTTGCTCGTCGACCGGTGTCTCTAAGGTAAGTGTTGCGAGTGATCGGTGGCCGGTGACTCCTTACCGGTGCAATGTGTTTGTGGATGAACACTAATGACAACTTAAATTCCTAACATCCTTGATTGGTCACACAGCCTCAAGAAGAATTGACGCATCCTCCCGTTGCATACGCCAGTCCTTGGGATGAGATGCAACTCTCCCAATTGAAAACGTAACCAAGAAACAATTGTTTTGTTTCTTAAATATTAATTGCAGCTCTCCAATGCGTGGCATAGCCTGCTAGGAAGATACAACAACCTTCTAGACAATTACAAAAAACTCTGGATGAAAATCGAACCCCTTTGAGGAATATCATGAATCAGCTGAATTGAACAATTCTTTACAAATTCAGTATACAACAACACAGAATTTGCATTTCCAGACTCGAAATGAAAATTTGAAAACTCAGTAGCAAAATTCACCACCCATCAAAGATGATTCAAATTGCTGGAAAGAGGATTCTGTTCTCCAAACCCTTGCCAACTTGTCCACATCCAAAACGCATAAAAAAACTGGATAAGTTCATAATGAAATCGATTTTCTTTGAAAGCTCTTTAAAAGGCATTAAAAACGTGTGGCTTCCTCCACACACTTTTCAATTAAAAGGCTTCTCGTTTACACTTTAAAATTAGAACATAAAGATAAGTTATTTAATAAGTTCAACTTAATAAATAACTTAAATATCATTAAGCCTGATTAAATGCTCAATGAATGCACCTAGCTGCTCACACCTCTGAATTACCTCTACTGCCTTGCTAAAAATAGCGCCTGCTCAACATAGACTTACTAAAAATAGTAAATGTATCACAGAGACTCTCAAATCTCACTGTCAGCTCACGAGGGTCGCGATGATGAACTGACCATGCCCAACTACAAGAACCTGCTAAAATGGGGATGTTACAGTACAGGAGCTCTGATGAGGGAAAACCACAATATAAAGTCTTATGTGAATTCATCATTCAATTACAGAGAGCCAATATTGTAAGCTATAGTCAATCATTGGCTTACCAATAAGATTGAGTTTGGTGGAATATCGAAATTCATATATCACAAGGCTAAATTTGATCATTCTAACTCATAAAACCACTGAAATCCAAAAACATGTAAAATCTGCGGACAACTTACGACTAATTAATTCCACTTACTGTTAGTGTCCCCCTTCTTATTCTATCTTATAGTATATATCGGATTTTAACACTCGTGGTCAATAGGTCAAGCTATGATTCCAAGGATAGCCTTTATGGGAAATAAATTTATGTCTGGAAATAGCACAAGTTTAGTAATGATGATATATACAAGGATCACATTTACAATCAAACTAATGATTACCAGCATAGCTAGAGTTAAATTAACCCTGGAATGAGACTCTCAAGTAAGTATAACTAACTTTGCTGGAATGTTCTAGTTAATAATGAATGCCTATTTAGCCACTTCAGATTATCACCACGGATCATCTGGTCACTAAGATTAAAGCCCATAGAAGTAGCTAACTATGGATACACCCATAAGACTGAAAGGGAAGGATAGGCAAGTGGCATTCTCTTGAGAGGTAAAGTCTGAAAGAATGAAGAAAATCATCATATTTCCTCATAATCTGGTTGTTAGGGTAGTCATGAGAGGTTTTGGGGATGATTATATGTACAATGACAACAAACTAGGGTTAATTTTGATAATGTATCTATGTTTCTTGCTGTTTCCTAGCATTTTGAAAGAGATAGGGAGTTAGTGGCAAAACAATGTCAGAGCATATTCATCAAAGAAATTTTGGTGGATTTGGACAGAGTTCTGGTAAACATGGATGAGGACCTAATGATTCCAAAACCAAGGCATTATGACCGGCTCATTTAGAAGGGCAATCCGGTTCCTAGGCTCCCTCTCGTAGAGAGGGAAGATAGGGAGAATTTTGAGGCAAGTAAGCCCATTATAGCCAGGAATTTGGAATTCCTGATGGGTCTAATGCATGTGAAGAGGCTAGACAAGAGAAACTGGTTTGAAGTATATCTGAAAGAAGATAATGTGGAGGTGGAGGACAATGAGGCACACTTTGCAAATGCTACTTCCATCGCTGAAGAGGATCAACCAGAGATGTCCCAAGTCAGGCCAATGGAAGATGACAGAAATGGAAAAAGTATTAAAATCGCATAATAGGCATTCCGGGAGGACATTTGTATTTGATATTTTGTAATTGTATAGTACTATTATTGAAGGGTTTTTTGGTTTGTTGAAGAAACGAGTATGGTAGATTGGGTCGGTATACTGGTCTTGTTTTAACAGTGTAATTTTTTGATTATACCTGTTTATGGGTAGCTAGTAATGGAGATTAGGGCATAAATTCAATACTTAGGCTGACCACCATTTTGATATTGCTGATATGTAAATATATTAAGTTAATACAAATCATGATACTAGTTTTTATATTTTCGTGTTTGTCTCATGGCTCTATGTATATTGGTATTTAAAATAAGTAAAGCGCTAATCCAGTAGCTCTGGATATGCTACTGCCTGAATAATGATTTATGGCTTAATGATGTTTAGTGACAATAAATAATGCAAATTAAATTAGAAATAAGGATTCTTGTATCGGTTTTTCATGAGGTGGAATAATAATAATGGCTTATAGAAATTCTGAGTAAAAGCTCCTAATATTGTAACATCTCATCATCTGAAACTTTGGTATTACTTCTGAGCATTATTGTATGGTGAAGAATATTATGATGAGCAACAAGAACCCAGAAGTAAAGTTGCTATGGGTTGAAGATGCCGTGGTTCACATTTGTGGGGATCGGAAGACTACTGGAATGGAAATAGCAACTCCATTTCAAGAATGGATGAATGTAATAAGCAGACATCTGTTAGTTGGGCTTCTTACCATTTGATTTAAGTCTATATCTTTGTCATCCCAAAAAAAAGGGAATGGTAGCTCTCGAATAGAATTGGGGATGGATTGATATCTCACTCTAAAATAATTTAGCAATCTGCTCATAGAAGAAAGGTGGGATAGAGGCAAAGTTTTCACAAAAGGCAGTTATGTTTTTTGCAACAGTAGTTATAACCATACCTTTGTGTCGAACGGTGATTACTTTATTTGGTAACTAAATCTGATAGGATGAGTTCATATAAAGTCAGTCTTTCAGTTTTTTGAGTAAGGCCATAGCTGGAGTAAGGCTAGGATGGCCGCACTAGGAAATAGGATGAGATTGAAATGGTATAAAATTATTTATTTTATAGTAGAAATATAGGTATTCCCTTGTCCAAGACATATGAGCTTCTGGTCAGTTCTGATTTTTCTTGAGAACAGACTATTTTAATTACATTAGGCCAAGCTATGACAGGTTATGGGTAGATGTTATACAGAGGTACTAAATTAAGGTAAGGTATTTAGGTATTTTTCTCCCTTGGCTTCAGCCCTTTATCTATAAAAAAAGCAAAAATAGACCAGCGAATATAATCTGAAGTACAACCATGATTAATGAGTGTTATCCACTATAACTGCAGATATTGTCATTCTTTCAAAAGGTTGAGACACGTCTCTTCGTATAGATATGAAGATATAGAGAGAGGATGATTGAGAAAAATAACTCGGATCTGTATACAAGGGATTTAAAAACATAATTAGAAGAAAAGACATTACATAAATATAGAAAGAAAAATATGTAATCTGAAGTACAGCAATGATTAATGAGTGTTTTCCATTATAACCGCAAATATTAAGTCATTCTTTCAAAAGGTTGAGACACATCTCTTCGTATAAATATGAAGATATAAAGAGAGGATGATTGAGAAAAATAACTCAGATCCGTATACAAGGGATTTTAAAACATAATTAGAAGAAAAGACATATACATATATATTATATATAGAAAGAAGAATATGTTGATATACAAGAAGAGTTGTGCAGTGATGAAAGAGACTTTGCAGTAGCATTATGAAACATATTGAAGAAAGCTTTAGGAGATTGTAATCAGTTTGTTATAGATTTATTGTCGCTCTAATACCAGTTTGAAAAGAGAGTTTATAGAAGAAAAGACTGATTCATTCGTCAGCCATTGAACAATACAAAACATAGTAATTACTTATCAGACATACACCAGCATTACAGACTTGTAAGGAATTTATTACAGATCAGAAGAAGAGCTTATAGCAGACATCGAGAAAGAACTTGATTGATCATATTATGGCAGAAATGTGATCAGATTTAAGAGAGCATAAAGAACATTATAGGAAAATAGTGAAGAGAATTTTATGGCAAACTTATAAACATTCATAGCAGAATTGAAGAGGAATATTCTTAGTGAATGTCAAGAATGATCCAAGCCCTGTTTGGTAGAGGGCGTTCTTAGTGAACTTCGCCATGCTTGGTAGAGGGCGTTCTTGGTGAACATTGACATGCTTGGTAGAGGGCATTCTTGGTGAATGTCGGTCGTGCTTGGTAGTGGGCTTTCTTGGCGAGTGTCAAAGCTTGATCAAGGACATTCTTGGTGAGTGTCAAAACTTGATGAAGACATTCTTGGTGAGTATCAGACATCTTTGGTGAATGTCGGCCATAGAGGGCATTCTTGGTGAATGTCGGTCATGCTTGGTAGAGGGTATTCTTGGTGAGTGTCAGAGCATGATCAAGGACATTCTTGGTGAGTGTCAAAACTTGATTAAGACATTCTTGGTGAGTGTTAGAGCTTGATCAAGGGCATTTTTGGTGAGTGTTGGGTTTGATCAAGGACATTCCTGGTGAGTGTCGAAACTTGATTAAGACATCCTTGGTGAGTGTCAAAACTTGACTAATGACATTCTTAGTGAATGTTGAGACATTCTCATGAATGTTGAGACATTCTTAGTGAATGTTGAAATTCCTAGAAAGGAATTAAGGAAAAATATTTTATATCCTTGAAGACTTATTCATCAGAGGATTAGGGAAGTGATATCATAGATCAAGGTAAGTTCTACCTTTTGAATTATTCTTAGGATTTTAAAATTGAATTTTGTAATGAAAAATCCTTATAGTTGATAAGTTTATGTTTACAAATAGATGACCATTCTAATTTCAAGTTGGAATCATTGTTTTAGGACTAAATAAAGATTCTTCCATTAAGGACCATAGTTAAACAATGCGATATCATAATTACAAAAGCCATCTACGAGGAATTGATATTGCTTGAGGGCAAGCAAATTTAGGGAAGGGCGGATTGTAATGTCTCCTTTTAGAATAGGATTTAATAATAAATAATAAAAAAAGTAAAATTGAATTAATGAACAAATAAATTATAATTTATTATTACAATTAACTTAATAAAATAATTAAAGATATAAAATATGAATTGATATAATATAATATTATGAATCAACACATATGGTGATATAATAATAATAAATATAATCAATTATTAATATTACTAATATAATATTAATATAAATAAAAAATATTATATTAATATAATTCTTATAATATTTATATAAATCAAACAAATTATATCGATATAAACAAATATATAGGCATTTATATGAAGACCGAATATTGATATAAACGATGAACGTATGTATGAAGAGGATTAACGAAAATCCCCTCAAACGATGATTCCACGTTTAGATCAATGTGGAGTCAATTCATAGTGTTGACTCAAGAAATAGTGATTAGAGCAGACGACATATATTGGTATGCGTGGCTTCATGTTTCGAAGGCTTATGATGGGTGAATGGTGGGTTTGAGTGGTGATGACATACTTCCCAATGGACGAGACAACTCACCTAGAATTCACACACATGATTCAATTGAAGCTTGTGATATCAACATTAGGGGTATCCCCATAAGGAGTATTAAGAGTTGCATGAATTCTTAATACCATTCTTATACTTTTTCGGCCACATAAGAGAACAAATTGAATGAGCGAATGAAGGATTTTAATGATGTCCACAAGACCAAATAGTCTAAGAGACCATGGGATCACAACCTTAAGCTAACTCCAAATTCTTTTCCAAGTCAGACCTCCTGCTATGAATCTTGACAATCAAACTAGTGTTTTGGTTGATCTTATCCTCAAATAAGTTGTGCATGTTGTCCGCCCTCGAATTGATTTCGCATTTATCCTGGATGTCATCATATGTTGTGACCTCTATGACAAAGTGCCATTCAATCTCAATCGCACCTGTCACACATAACCTGCAACTCCTTTCTTCCCACTCCTCTTTGGGGCTTTTCCATCTACCATGTCTCGCATCTGAGGTGATGAGACCTTTTCCTCAATTGAGATGCTAACAATCTAGCTTTCCCTTTAATAGCTACCCCTAGATAAGCCTTATCATCATGTTCCCAGGTTGGGTTGAACACTTTGATGTAATGAGTCTTTTTCCAACCCATGTTATTAGTCCACATGGCAGTCCAAAATTTCTCTAAGATGATTTTTTTTTATTTCCTCATTGGTATTAGGGCATTCTTGTAACTTGATGTTTCACTTACTCAACCACTTTATGTTTTGTTTCATCCATGTTTTCTTCCTGTGGACCAAGTCCTCTTTCATAGCAATTTTGGGCCATCATTGATTATCCATGTTTCCACTTTTCTTTAAATAACTTATTAGCCGAGTTATCACTGCTGCCTCCAATAGGAAACTATCTGCTTGTGCTAAGATAATTTCATATGGCATCAAAGTCTTGACTTTAAGATTGCTTGTGATTAAGTGTTTTTGAATCCTCTCTACCTGTCTCCAACCACATTTTGTCATGCTGCTTCCCCAAACTTCGCAGCCATAAAGGATAACTGGTGTGACCTAAAAACCAAATAAAGTTTTCTTGGTTTTCTAGTCCCAAAGCTCAGCATTTCTGCATCTATTTTGAAGAAGGTAAGACTCTTTCCACCCTTCATGAATCCTTTTCACTCTACAAGTTTCCCAACTGAGTCTTTAATGGAAGTCAATCCCCAAGTATTTGTATTCTTTCACAATTTCTAACGGGCTTCCTTCAAAAAGGAAGGACATATGTTTTTCCTTCCTCTTCAAAGAAAAAATATAATTTTTGTTTTGGTGATGTTCACTTGCATCCCCACTTCTTGAAAAAAGTTCTCTAGAGCCCCTAAATGATTTGTTAACCCTTGAGCAGTTTTAGAAATCAGAATAAGATCATTTGCATATAGAAGGAGCTTCACCGCATACCCTGCCAAATGAACCCCTTCGCTATCTATCTTGTCTAACTAGGATTCTATTTTATCAATGTATAAGCCAAAGAAAGTGGGAGATAATGAACATCCTTGTTTAACACCAATGTCACTACCAAAGCATTCGGAGATTCCCTTTTTTGTTTTGATTTTGGCTATAACTCTCTCATATAACCTATGCATTGCTGCTCTATATACATCTGTAACGCCTAATTTTTCCATTTTGCTCCACAACTTGTCTTTAGGAACTGTGTTAAATGCTTTCTTAAAGTCCACAAAACAACAATAAGCTTTTACCCCTTGATTGTCCCATATTTTCTCTATTAGATGCTGAAGAGTGATGTAATGATCAAAGGTAGAATGTTTGGGCCTAAAACCTGCATTCCCTTTTTCTCTTTTTCCTTCACCTTATGTCCAACTGCTGATTCTACATTCCACCATGCTCCCAAAAAGTTTGCCGAAGAGAGGATTGACCATAATTGTTTGATAATTAGATGGGTTATTGATGTCCCCACTTTTAAAAAGAGGGATAACCACACTAGTGGTCCAATCAACTAGAAAACCCTCTTGAATGACAATGTTGAAGACTCCTTTGATGTGGGGGGGAAGAAGATCAACTCCCCATTTTAAAAATTCAGCCTGAAGCCCATCAATGTTACTTGCCTTACCACCTGCCAATTTCTTTATTCCTAGTTTGATTTCATCCACCGTGAACAATTCCACCTAGGTGTTTACAATGGGGGGAGATTTCTTCTCGTGCGTCCGCTCATAAAGTAACTTAGCATACTCTAATCATTTTTCATCTATAATATTATTCTCTGTTTTCTTTTTCCTCTGTTGTAGTTCCTTCCAAAAGTCTTTGGGATTGTGTTTGCCAAGATGTATTAACTCCCTCCTTGCATTAACGTACTCATCTTTTTTTGCTTGGATCAACTTTTTATATAACTTCTTGTTTTCTTTGCTCGGATCTTTCCCTCTTATAACTCTCTTGGTTGCCTTACATTATTCATCATACCATGGATTTGCTAGAAACATATTTGCAACCCTCTCCCTATCGCAAGATCTTTTACATGCTTTTAACGCCTTGTGTATAATTGGAATCAGCAAATTGCTATGCAAATGCTAAAACTTCTTATTGTCCCTTTCATCAATTGAAATATTGTCTATTTCAAGAAGTTGTTGTTTAAGAGAAGCACTGAATATGGCCATGTTCTCTTGATTTATGAGTATTCTTCCTTTGTTAACAACTGTCTTTTGTTTGTGGAAATCCTATTTATCATGCAGATTATTTGGAACAAAGTTCAATTTAAAATAGAGGGGCATGTGATCAGATTTCATCTCTATATAACGTTCACCAATGTCAAACTCGATCACTCTATAAGTAAAGTTTTGTGAGCAAATAATGTAATCCACCACACTTTGACCATTGTACATCTTGCAAGTGATACCCCCCAAAGCTGGCCATACTCTCATGCCGCTACAAATAACCATGTCAAACAGACTACACAACCTCAATTATTCTGCCCCGAAGTGAGAATTACCCCCATTACCATCTTGTGAAGCTCTTTTGCAAGCTTGATCACCGCCTTGTTCCAATCATAAAGGATATTTCTCTCCTTTTTCACCATTGTTCAAATGTAAAGATTGATTGTTTTCCATCCTTGCATTGAAGTCCCTAACAAGCATTATTTCACCTATAGTGTTGAATAGAGAGATCTTTTTTTAATGATACAAACGGATCTTCAATGTCTAAGTTCCTTTTTTTTTTGTAGAATTTAGAGTTTTTCGGGGCAAAGTAACAAGCAACATATCTGAAAATTGTCTCTTTCACTGTTATTCATAGCCATATGTATTGCTTATTTGGATCTTCTTTTTCAAATTTAACCATGTCATACCATTTCTCTTTTATAAACACCGTGATTCCACTGTGTCCTTTACCTATTCATTCCCTTCTAAACTGAAAATTTCTTGTAGCAATAAAAATCTGGGACCATGCAACCATCATGCTCATGTGTTTGAACAAGAATAATAATATCCTTCCCTTTTGCTATGGGCCCCAACCCAAGACTTCTTCTCCAAGGATAACTTTTGCAGTTCTAACTTACTACACTCAAGTGATCCTGTGGGACCCTATTTTCTATTTCTTATTTGAGCAATGCTCATTGATTTGAGCTTTCGCATTTTTCATCCATGCCCACTTTCCCTTATTTCTTGCTAATTTTACTTTTCCCCATTCCTTCGTTTGCTCTTCTTGTTGAGAAAAAGTTAGATCTTCATCTAGATAGAATTGTGTTCCTCTGAGTAGCCCTCTGTTTTAAAGGATAACATTTTTATCCTCTATGTTTCTCAAGATTACTCTTATATGTCTATCCTTTCCTCCATGCAACCTCTTTGCTATCCTGTTTACTTGTTGAATACCACCTGTCCACTTCAACTTATATCTGAGAAAGTCCCTTGCAAGAATATTGGTTCTCTCTTTTTCTTTGAAGTCTTTCAACCCTTTTATAATGATATTTGCAGCCTTGCACCTTTTGTCTAGTTCTTCCCTTATTTGAATTTTGATTTATTGTTTGATAATTCCCTTTTGTTTGTTAGCTGAGTCGTTTACCACCTACGACCAAGATTTGGCTTCCTCTATCTGTTCCTTTAGTTGAGATTCCTTAGATTCTTTGTCTGCCAAAGCTGATTGGATTTCTTTCAATTGTGTGGTGTCCACTTCTTTCACCACTTCTTTTCCTTTACTCCCTATTAGTCTCAATTGTTCCAATTCCTATTTTATGGTTTCAAGTTCTTGCTGTCCTATATCAATTTTGATCTACATGTTCGAGATTTGTTCTTTTAGATTTTTGATCTCTCTTTCTAATTTGCTTGTGTACTCCATGGCTTCATATACTTTGTTGTCTTCTTCCGAATTCCTTGTCTTGATAGTTTCCATCCTCTTTTTTAAGTCCACAAGCTCCTCCACGTATAGCTCCGAAGATCACAAAATTGGTGTTCTAGTTGGACTATAATAGATTTTATTGTCTTCTTTCTCTTCCCCGCTTTCGCCTTTGTTCGTTGACCCTACTTCTAGTTGATTCAAATGATTCAAATTTGACTTCGTGTTCTCGTTTGTTTCCACCTATACTTGTAATCCTCCAGTCTCCCTCTCTTTCTGTGTTGTTTGCCTCACACTTGACTAGAAGGTCTTGTCCGAAATACCACTAATTGTTGGTAAAATCATTGCAAAACATTTTTTATTCATTTGCCTAAACTTCTAGTTCTGTCTACGTCTTAGAATACCATTGTACTGTTTCACATTTACTAGTATCAGTCTCTCACCTATGCTACCGTACTTGTTTGAGAAAATCTATTTGGACAGATGCCCAAGCCCCTGTTAGACTTTCTAAGGTTGTCAAATATTGAGGTGCTGAAGGCCCACATAAAGTTTGATTCCAACTCTACTGATGTAGAAGTTATATCATTGGGCATGTTAGCTGGGTTTGAAGATTCTAGTTGAATCCAACCCCTTCCCCAATATTTAGATGAAAAATATTGTTTCCGGTGGTGAAAAGGGACCTCTTCAAACTTGGTCCATGACATACCATCAAAAGGTTTTTATCTTTCTCACCAGGTCTTGGCCCCATAATGTTAAAAAAATATCATATCACTGCTGGTTTTGCTTTTGTGCACAGTTTTCAGTTTTGGTATTGATGTAGAGGTAAATGTTGTTGTATTATATGTGACTTGCCTAAAAGGTGCAGATGAGACAAATGTAAGTAATATAAAAAGACAAGGAAAAAAATTAAAGGCCCACCTTGCCACTGTCTAGGGTCGACAAAAGCGCCAAGACTCTTGTAGACCCAAAACCCTTGTTTGCTGCCGCTGAAGATAATGACTCTTTTAATGATAAAGTTGTTCTCTGTCTGTATTCACTGGTAACAATAACCTCTACCTACATCCCCCATCTCTATTAACCCTTGGAACCACTGTCGCTGCTACCGGCGGAAGGAGGACAACTATCGTCGCTGCTACCATTTATAGACTAAGCCGTGATACCATTTATAGTACTTATTGCCTATCGTGGCAACTTGTAACATAGATTGGGTTTGATGAAAATAAAGTAGTTATGGAATGATTGTTGTGGTTCATGTTGTCAACTGACTGCTGCTTAGCGAGAGTAATTAATATATTAGTTAATGAGAGAGCAGTAGCCTGAGATAATCATATTGTTCTGAAAGGGTGCGATATGTTTAATGAATTGAAGAGTTTCAACCCCACAATAAAATCTCCTCATAGCTATTAAAGGTAGGACAAACCTCTATGCAAAGAAAATCATCGGTTACTTCTTATGACATATATATCCAAGTGCATGTACAAAAAAATTAATGACACAACAATATTCCTTCATCGGTATTTAGTTTTGTTGAGGCTTAAACTGCATCCTTTGAGGCACTGATCCACATAAATTCTAAGATGTATATCAGACAATAATCAAATAAATATCCTAGGTCTCTGCAGACCAATTAGCACCAATCACATTGCATTTACATAAGGTGGATACCAGAAATAGCGGATATCTTCAAACCATTATAGCACATATTGGATTTACATTATGATAAATTAACAGTGATTACTGGGTCTTGCAGTTCGCTCTATAGCGACCCTAAGGATACTTATTGCAGATCAATAATCAACATTAGATCTTCATGATCTCTGATATTAGATCAAATACTAAACTATTACTACATTCCAACTCTGTTATATATCTATATAGTTTATAGTTTATATTGTTGATCAAAGATAATTCCCATCTCTCTAGCAGTGAATTAAGAATATATCAGACTTATTGGCAATATCATTTTTACATAGCATTAAGATAAGGTCACATTGACATTCATACATTTGTTTTCCTTAAGAATATTGTTAGTATCTTAAGAATATTGTTACTATGGTGACAAACTAAGAATTGAGTATAAGTTAGAGCTCGAAAGTAGTGTCTTGCACTTGAGATTATAAGAATTTAGTCAAAGCCCTGGGAGATCACAGTAGGCGACATTACAAAGTCCCATTGAACTAGCTTAGTCTTTTGCTTGTAGAGGGGAGAAGCCTCCATCAGTTCAATGTAAATTATCAACTTCCTTAATTTAGGGTTTTTTTGAATACGGGCTCATGCATTAATCAAATTCCAACTTGGGATGGTATTGTTTTATTAGTATTACTGTTTAATCCTCTGAAGCTATCGACCATCAAGCTTGGATGACATCTGCTTGCCTCTGAAAGACAGGGAAACCATAGTGTTGTTTGACATATGACATTCATCATTCAAAGATTTGATATTGAGCCTCTAAGATATTCCTATTAGAGTCAATAGCGATTTATTGAGTCGAGCTGTTGGTAGTCTTGCTTAATCATTTGTTATCTCCATTGTTTCAAGCTATGAAAGAGCTTTAGCTCATTAGATCGAGCCTTATCTCAGATCACTAAGTGTTCCTAATTTTCATCAAGCAAATCAGAAATGTCCTTGCATCGCAAAATGTTATCATTACTTATAATCGATGAAATATCTGTATCGTTTGTGTTGATTGAACATATTCTCAATGTATTTAAATTATCTTTACCGTTCGTAAGGAAAGAACATATTCTTAGTGCATTCAAATTATCTTTATCGTTCATATTGAATAAACATATTCTCTGTGCAATGCAGATTATCATCATTATTCATATTGAATGAACATATTCTTAGTGCATTCAAATTATCATAACCATTCATATTGAAAGAACATATTTTTAGTGCATATAATCATCATTTTTGTTCATTTAGGTTGAACGCATTCTCAGTGCATTAGAATAACTATGAGATCATTAATTCGTGTCTCCAAGAAGTAGATTAATACCTTTAGAAGGAATTGGAATTATTGTTATCATTATCCTTGTATACAGTAAAGAATGCATATGATTCTGATCCTCTAATGTCGTTTGGCATCGATAACCTTCACAACATGCTAACTGATTTGATACTGTTTTCTAGGCTGTTCGAACCTTGATATAGATATAAACTAGAGAATGAGTTCATTTTCTAAATAGTAAAAGTGATATAATTTACCTTGTGGATTGATTCATATGAATCTGCTGTTAGTAGAAAGAGCTATGTAATATTCCAAGAATCTAATTACTTGAACACAAGAAACAATTAGAGAAATTCTCTATGACAATGCAAATGATTTCATCAGTAAAAAAAATTTAGAGTTTGAATCCTTCAAGAGAAACCAGATTAAGGAAGATCTGTATATAAAGAATACTAAATCAATTAGTAGATAATCTGATTAGACCGGGCCACTCTTAATTATTTGAAGTCAGTAAATATTTTGCAAGACATGGGTATTCTAATAGGATTTGTTGCAATGAAACCTTTGGAAGGGTGAACATCCTAGTTGTAAGCTTGTGATAGGAAATTATCAAGGGAATGCCTAGTCACTAGCAAGGTCTATGAAACTTACTGAGCCAGTTATAACTGAATAGGGACATCCTACTTGATTAGGAATTTATACATATTTCCCTAAGTCTGTGAGACATTGTTTATGCCATATTGGACAGAAAGTCCTATTAAGGTCAGGGAAGACCAAACGAATCACTGGGATTTGTTATATGAGTATGGTGGTGATACTGAAAGCACGAAGTATAGTGCTTGCTAATAGAAACCTTGGCCAAGGTGGTGCTATGTAATGGTCTAGTAACTGCCAGTCACTTGAATTAGTAGTGCATGTCTTGTGAACAAGGTCATTCCCATAAGCAAGGAAGTCTATAGGTGTGTCAGAGTAAGACAGTTGTGGGTTCTTAACACCAAGACTCGGATAGTAATAAAGATTGAATCCCACTTCTGCACCTCTTGTGCAGGGCTAGGCCACTTTTGTAAGGAAGTTGTGTGGAAGATCGAAAGGTCTATAGTTGGGAGGTAAAATCTCTGATTATATTCTCCCTCTCCTGGATGAGCACTAGTATCAATAGCTGAATTAGGGACAAGATTAGACACTTCCCCTTTCCAGGTTCTTTGATTTCAAGTCAAGTTAGTTAAATCTTTTATTAAGTTACCTTCTTTTTGTATTAAACAGTACTTGATACTGTTAGATAATTCATCGTCATGTGAAGGTAGTTAAGTAAATATTTTACATTATATCTTTTACTTTGAAGTTGGTTTAACAAACTTTAAAATTTATCATGTTCACATGAAAAGGAAAGTAGTTTCTTTCTGTTAAGCTTGGTCTTATGAAAGTTTTATTTCCGATGAATTGTTCTCTACTTGTTAAAATTTTTGGTAGTTAGGTTTAGCATGTTATAGACTCTTATCTGACATCCCTCTCAACACATGTTTCCTACCATTTACCTAAAATATCATTTCCATTTTGCGCAAATTGAGGTAAAACTCCTTGATTGCATGAAGCCACTACATGCCCAAAACAATATCTATCTCTCCCATATTCACTGCTTAATAATCAGCTTAGAACACATAGTTAGTCAATTGTAGGGTCATGTTGGGAATCATCTTGTTGCATGTGAGCATGAAACCATCTGGAATTGTGATTCTAAAACCTTCAAACTCTTTGGTCTTGAGTCCTCTTCTAGCCACCAATCCCTCATTGATGAAATCATGTGTGGCACCTGTATTTAACAAAGTGATCACATGCTAGCCATCGAGAACTCTCAGTATTCTGAACGAACCCTCTTGCTAAATTCTAGAAGGTTGTGCAATGGGTTTATCATCCTTCTTCTCTTTTCCTAACTCCTTGGATGCACTTTCTACATCGCTTTCACATGCTTCAGTACACTAGTCTGAATTTTTAGATTTAGTTTCTTCTCCTGAATAGTACTCCATCTTGTGATATTGTTGTTAGGATTCAATTGTGTAGTTTTTGAGTCAAACTCATTGACCCATGTTTCATGAGTAGTGGTTCACAAGAACCCATCTCTCATGAGAATGAATGGAACACTTAGTACTTATTGCATCTAGGTGATGCTCACAGAGGTGAAGCAACAAGACTTCCCAGGAGGTCACTCTAGTTCACCTTTGTGAGCATCACCTAGATGCAATAAGTGCTAAGTGTTCCATTCATTCTCATGAGAGATAGGTTCTTGTGAACCACTACTCATGAAACATGGGTCAATGAGTTTGACTCAAAAACTACACAATTGAATCCTGATAGCACTATCACAATTTAACTTGTGGAAAATATCTCCTACTTGTCAAGTACTCCATCTTGTTAGACTTCCCTTTCAAAGGAAACTTATTGCTAGGATCCCACTCCCCCTTGCACTTGAAACATAATTTCTTGCTTCTCAAGTCATTTATTGGCTCATCATCAATTTTTTGGAAAGGTTTACTTTACTGGTCCAACCCTTTGTGAAAATGTTTCATGTCCTTATTGCTAGAAAAATGCTTGGATGAGGACTTTCTTTATGGATCAACTAGCTCCACACTCCTGGCCTTCTTCATGGCCTTTTGTAAGGTCTGTGGATCAAAGGCCCTAACCTAACCATCTAAAGGCTTTGTTAGCCCTTCTAAGAAGAGTACTACCAACCTCCTCTCAAAAATGCTCAGAACCATCACGGACAACCTTTGAAAATTAGCAATGAAACTCTCTAGTGAACCATATTGCTTAATGTAAATGCAAATCAAACCTATATCAGAGTAATAGAACAAATGTTTGAATTGTCAGTGTTCTGTTGAAAGCAATTTATACATCTATATATTTTATCACTATATATAGGATAGCCTTTTAAATATTATTGAATCTGAATTTTGAATTGTTTATTGTTTTGCAGGATACCAAATCAAAGCTTTGTCACTTGTCAATTACTGTGGTCAACATTTTATTGGCATCATTAAAAATGGTATATATACCGTAACAGCAAGGGAGAATAGTCTTGTCTATGATAGATGTGATTCCTCAAGGAGTCACGCTTATCATACACGTGACTTTTCCTCACCACCTTACATTATGCTCAGACCCGATAATTGGGGGTTTATAATAAATTATAATAAACGACAGTTTATTTAATATGATTCGACAACCAATATAAGTCGATAGTAATGAATGTAATCGTTTCTTTTATGAATCGTACTTTATGCATTTGTTAATTTGATCAAATGATATAATGATGATAATCATTATTATTATATATCTCATAATAATAATGATAATAAATATCAACATATATCATAATAATAATAATAGATAATAATATAAATGAATATGAATATATATAATAATAATAATAATATTATTATTATTATCTATATATTGGTATATACATATATATCTCAATTTTATCTATCCTTATAAATATCAATATTTTATCTGATCGAAGCTACAAATATCAACACTCCCTCTTAGCTTGGGAAGATAAACATATCACAATAATCTCTGTGAATATTTGTCTTATGATATATCACTCAACTTATGATATAAGTAATCACATATCACTTGACTCACGATACGAAGTATCACCTAACTCGTGATATGAAGTATCACATATCACATATTTTGTGATATGAAGTATCACATATCTCATGATACATAGTATCACATATCACATAACTCGGGATATGAAGTATCACATATCTCGTGATACATAGTATCACCTATCTTGTGATACTAAAGGATATAATATACTCAAGAACATTACATTCTCCTTATATATCCCAGTTATGGTATGTGCACTGTCATTAAGTCACATAATTTCTACCATAACTAATCATGGAAAATCCATGAATCATAGTGATATCAAGTCACATGATATCAGTCTACTGAACATTATAAGATTTTCATGTTATAATGGTAAATACAAGTGTTAATTATCCAAAAAGTCATTACCTTTCAAAAATATACACAGGATGGTTAGGCCCATAAAGTCATAGTGTCACATATATGACAAAAGAAGTTTACACACTAATAATCTTTAATATATTAGTACAAATCAATTTGAAAAATTTACATTTCAATCATACCAAGATTCTTCCTGAAGTGTTGAATTTTCACTTTGAGGAGAGGTTTGATAAGAATATTTGTTTGATCTCCTGTACTGATATACTCCAATTGAATCATGTTCCTTTCTACCATGTCTCTCACATAGTGATAAGGAATCTCGATATGCTTAGATCTATCATGAAATATTGGATTCACTGAAAGATTAATGCAACTTTGATTGTCACAATGGATGATAGTTGGTTTCAGAGGTTTACCGAATAATCCCACAAGTAGTTTCCTAAGCCATACTGCTTCTCTAGCAGCCTTAGAAGCTACAATATATTCGGCTTTCATAGAACTCTGAGCTACTGAGGACTATTTTCTGCTAATCCACGATATCATAGCCAATCTAAACTGAAACAACATCCAGAGGTGCTCTTGCGGTCAGTCACACTTCCAGCCCAATCTAAATATGTGAATCCATGAAGATCTAAGTCAACCTTTTCATATCTTAGGCCATAGTTAAGAGTACCTTGAAGATATCTCATTATATGTTTCACAGCCACAAGATGTATGTCCTTGGGTTCACACATAAATTGACTCAAGACATTTACAACATAGCAGATATCAGGTTTGGTATTGACCAAATACATCAAAGATCCAATCATCTACCTATAGGGAGTGGGATCTATCGACTGAGAATTTGTTGTTGCTTCCTTTAATTTATGAAGATTTGTTTCCATGGGGGATGATGTAGGTCTACAGTTCATCATACCAAATCTCTTCAATATATCAATGGTGTACTTCCTTTGATTCAAAACAATGCTATCTGATTTGTGCCATACTTCAAGTCCAAGGAAGTAGTGTAATAGGCCTAAGTCCATATCAAATTCTGAGGCTAGATCTTTCTTACATTGATCAGTAAGGTGATCTCCTGTAATCAACAGATCATCAACATATAATATCAATATTAAAATATTACCTTTTATTTGTTTGAAGTAGAGATTGGGGTTTGCATCATTCTTTGAGAAGCCTAATCTCATGAGGTAATTGTCAATTCTTTCATACCAGGCTCTAGGAGCCTATTTAAGTCCATGTAGGGCTTTCTTTAATTTACACACATTTGATTCTGCATTGTGAATCTCAAATCCTTTAGGTTTCTCTAAGTAGACCTCTTCCTCAATGGTTCCATTTAAGAAAGCAGTTTTTACATCCATTTGATGTACTTTCCATCCTTTGGCTACTATAATGGCTAGAACTGCTCTGACTGAGGTATATCGAGCAACTGGAGCAAAGGCTTCTTCATTGTCAATTCCTTCTTTTTGTAAAAATCCTCTCGCTACAAATCTTGCTTTGTGTTTTTCTATACTGCCATTTGCAACATGTTTGATTTTAAATAGCCATTTGGAAGAAACAATAGATTTCTCTTTTGGCCTAGGTACTATCTCCCACACATCATTCTTCAGGATGGATTGATACTCTTCTATCATTGCATCCTTCCATACTTGGTGCTAGAGAGCTTCTATAAGATTAGAAGGTTCTGATTTGATAAATTCACTCATCAAAGCTACATAACTAGAGAATCTCTCAAGTCTTTTACTTTCTCTAAAAGTCCCTCATGGAGCAACATAAGTTCTTGTTTTAGTAGCCCAGAGTGGTCTCTTCTTAGGATTTTCCAATGATGTGATTTGTTCTTCATTTATATCTTCCTCAGGATACTCCCTTTGAAGCTCAAGAGCAGGATCCTCTTCTAGGTCTAGGGTGGAAGTTTGAATTTTTGACTGAATAGAATTTTTGGCTCTTTTGAAGGCTATGTCTTCCTCAAAAATCACATCTCCACTTAGTTCAATCTGTCTTTAACCAGGCACATATATTCTATAAGCTTTTGAGGTTTCACTATAACCTACAAAAATACCTTTTCTCCTAGAAGATTCTAGTGTAGTTCTTTTCTCTTTGGGCACATGAATGTAAATAGGACAACCAATATCCTCAAGTGACTAATGTCTGGTTTTATACTAGTGAAGGCTTCTTCTTGAGTTTTGTCATCAATATGGGATTAAGGACTTCTGTTTTGAATGTAGACAAATATACTACAGGCTTCTAGCCAAAGTGAAGTCTCTATGTTTCATCAAGTAACATAGCCCTAGCAGTTTCTACAATGGTTCTTTTTTTCCTTTCAACAACTCTGTTTTGTTGAGGGTTGTAGGGTACAATGAACTCCCTCTTAATCCCAATATTTTTACAAAATTCTTTAAATATATCTGATGTATACTCCCTCCCATTATCTATCCTTTAAGGTTTTTACTTTTCTTCTAGAAGAGTTTTCAGTAAGGGATTTGAATTCCTTAAATCTTTTAAGGATCTCTTGTGATTCTTTACATTTAAGAAAATAGATCCAGGTCTTTCTGGAGAAATCATCAACAAAGATTACATAGTATAGAAACCCACCTAAGGAAGGTACAGACATTGGTCCACATAAATTTGAGTAGACTAATTTTTAATACATCTTTTGTTTTGCTAGAACTATTTTGAAAAGATTTCTTAGTGTTCTTCCCTAAGGAACACCCCTTGCATGCCCCTAAGTGATATTGTTTGAGTTTGGGTAAACCTGTGACTAGTCCTTCCATAGAAGATAAGCCACGAAAATTGAGGTGTCCTAATTTTCTATGCCATATTTCATTAGAGTCTGCAATTTCATGAATTAGGGCTAGATTTGGTTCAGTACACAACTCATACAAATAACCTTGTCTGTGACCTATGGTTTGAGCTTTCTTAATAGTATAGTTCTTTGGCCATGCCAACACTTTACTATCCATGAAGGTTACCCTATATCCATTATCTTCAAGTGGAGATATGGAGACCAGGTTCCTTTTGATGCCTAGGACAGACAATACTCTAGTGAGTTGGATGGAGATGCCAGACTTTAATCTGATGGTGCAAGTTCCCACACCTTTGACTGGATGTACAGAGTCATCTCCAATTGTCACTTCCTCATCAGTTTCTTCTACCATGGAGTCTAGGAGTTCCCTGAACCCCGTGATGTGTCTTGATGAACCACTATCTATAACCCAAGTGTAGGATTTATTTGATACTTGATTTGAAAGTGCATAATAGAATGCATATTTCTCGAATGCATGCTCCTTTTTGACTTTCTTACTTTGGCATATGACACTTGTTGCTTGGCTTTGTTAGGACATCTAACTACATAGTGCCCATACTGGTCACATCTAAAACACTGGATGTGCGAAACATCTTTCTTGGAGGAAACATCTTTCTGTTGATACTTTTTCTCTTCCCGAAGCCTCAACTCCAAGTATTCCCTTTCTTTTACCAGTATATTTGACCGGTGGCTCAGTGTTCTTTTGGCACTGTTCTTATGCCTGGTGTTGTTGCTAAAGAAGTTTTGTCCATGTAGCAACACCTTCTTCGTGTACCTTGTCTACTTCTCAAACAAGCATTTGACTTATCCTCTTTCTTAACAAGAAGTATTGCTTGTGCAATTCTGCTTGATGAGTTGCTTTGTCCAGAGTTAGATGATTTTGAACTTCAAGCAGAGCCTTTATTCTTAGCTCCTTTTCTCTTTCCATTGAAGCTTTCCATCTTGCTTTAAAAATCTCCTAGAGATCGTCAGGGATGACCTTATGAAGTTCGGTAGGAGTAAGATTGAACTTGTGAATACATTGAACCATGACTTCTTCTATTTTTCTTCTATCTTCTTCATTGGCTAGTTCATACCTTCTTCCGACTAGGGCCATACCACTTGTATCTTGTAACCCTTTCACAAATTCATCAATTGTGGGTTTTCTTCCTCTCGGTGCATCCTCTTTGACTGGTTTTACAGATTTCCTCTTGCAAAGCAGAGGAGTCGTGTCTTCAATTTCTATTTCTTTTGTTTCTTCACCTTGAGCGTTGGGCGCTTGTTGTGCTCTCTTTCTTTGCACCTTGGGTTCCTCTTCAGTTGATTGCTTCATCCTCGGAGTGGGAGACCTTTTGAGATATACATTTTTGACTGATGTCTTTTTCTTCAGATTCTCCTGAATTTCTTCAAAGGTCCCAAATTGGTAGGCTGACAGATCCAGATCACTTTCTTGTAGGGCATCTGCATATGCCTTGGCTATTTTTGCAGATATCTCATACCCCATTTCAGGTGCATACTCAGTTCGTGGTTCCACAGCCTGAATGATACAGTGATCGGTGGTGACTAGGAAACACACCTTATCTTTATAAGACTCAACAATAGTTGAGGGGATCCTATCCCTGGCGTGCATCCTCAGTTGGAATGCCTCAAAATAGTCATTCATGACTTTACTAAATTGGTTTCCCAGTTTGTTGGCCATGTCAATGATTTGAATCATTACTGGTTTACCGGTTTCCCATGTTACCTTGCCTATTCCCAGAAAGTAATTTTGATAATAAAAGAATAAGCATACTAGTAGGGTTCCATATTTTAGGAACTTCTTTACAATACTGAGCTTCTTTAGATTTTCAAAAATCTGTCCTCTAAGCATGGTGCAAAGTTTATATTGCGCATTGTCATGCATTATTCGGTGAGAGGCGTGAATGGCTCCTCCCGACACACTGTTGAGATTGCTTGATTGATAGATCTTGTAGCCTAACACTGCAGACGCAAACCAAGCTCCCTCATCTTCAATGTCATTTATAGTCATCGACTGACTGTCAGACTTTGATTTTGTCAATTTTGCGACAATGACATTTGAAATGGTTCGAAGAGTAAGAACTTCCCCTTTGTCGCTATACCAGGTTACCCTATGCAGATCCTCCTTGGTGATTGGAGTAGATGCGCCTTTCGCTACCGAGAAACTAGGTTCATGCACTCGACTGAGAACTAGTCGTATCCAATCCGATCAAAATACGGTTGGATAACATACTCCATTGATCAATCTTGAAGAGACTAGCTTCGCATATTTGTTCGGAAGCTTTCCATCTTAGCACAGTGAGAGGTACTCACTCTGGATGAAAGTTTCACCCGACTCTTCTTGCTTAGCGTGAATAAATGCTGTGACATCCTCGGTCATCAGAACTCCATTAGGTACTAATGATAGTGCACTAGACATGTCATTTTCCCTGTTCTATATTGCCATGATATCGTAAACAGGTCGGTCGAATTGATTACCTTTGATCAAGTTGACGACAGAAGATGATGATGCCATCACTATTTGACTAGTTTACAGAGAATCGCTTGATCGGTCTTACAAACAATAACTTATCAATGATCGGGAATCAAAGCATGAGAATATTACTCAATCATAAAAAATCACAAAACACAATTTGCAAGTAAAGTGAAATGAGTAATCTTCCTTTACTTATATAGACTTAGTGTCTAACGGTAATTTCCAAACAGTAACAATTTGTTTACGGGTAAATCATTAATTACCTGACCTAATCTTTTCTTTGATAATCGGTTTCAAATAGTTACCTATTGATTAAACATCAGTTGTAATGACCGTACTTACCTATTTGGTTCAAATCATAGACTGGTACCCTCTTCCGGTTTTACTTATTGACTGTGTGAGTCAAATGCTCACTAGTCTTACTGGGAACAGTAGATGGGCTACCAGCTCCCTCTAAGCCTTTTGGGCTCAATTTGTTGAAGAGATACCACCATTAGTAGATGATGATCTTCCCTCTGTCTTCTCCTCATCGGAGCTCTTTGATTAGTTTTTGAACTAGATCTTCTTGACTTCTTTCTTGGTCTCTTTTCCCTTGTTGTCCTCTTGATTGGGAGACAAGGTCTTATTCACTGGTTTGACCAATCCTCTTCTTTTGTTCACTGGCTGGTTCCTACAATCTTTGGCCAGATGTCCAACTTTGGTGTAGGTGTAACAGACTATCCTGGTTGCCTTCCATGGATTTACCCTTCTTTTATTGGGTGAATGACACAAGGAGTCATTATGGCTATGTATCCCACAGTTAGCACAATTGGTTGTGCTCCGGTTCTCATTCCTCTTAGGGAATTTTGGCCTCGGTGGGGATTTGATTGCCATAGTTTTGGATCTGCATTCATTGACCTTATGTCCAAACTTGTTGCATGTGTAGCAATAACCTTTGAAGCTTCCCCTGCTTCCACTGGACACACTGTTGGTATGTGACCTACATTCAAAGGTCTTGTGGCCATACTTGCAATAGTTTCTGCATTAACTATTGGCAGTAGTAGGTTTTACCTGTGCATTTCTCCAGTCGCTTGTTTTATGGTCCGGTTTTCCATAGTGATTGCAAGAAGTATTGAAGGTCTTTTTACCCTTTTGTTCTACCAGTTTCTTCCTTTCCTTCTTGCCTTTCTTGACACTAGATGACTCACCAGTTTTCTTGGTGTTTTGACCAGTGAACCCAAGTCCTGTGGGATCTTTGTGCTTTCTTTGAGCTCTTAGTTGCTCATTAAGCTTTTCTGAACTCTCGTTGTATCTTCTAAGTGTCTCAATTCTTTCCTCAAGTCCTTTTATTTTTTTCTTTAGTTGATACAATTCAATTGCCATCCTTTTGCATGCCTCATGTTTATTATGGAAACTCTTTTACATGTTTGCATTTTCTTGTGTAACTAACTGCATGTCTTCCTGAAGTTGCAAAACGACAAGATCACTTTCTCTTACTGCTTCTTTTGCCAGATTTCTTGCTCTTTCAAAGGCTGCCAGTGATTTTACTGCACTATTCCTTTCATCTTCAACTTTCCTCTTTTTCTCGATTATTTTAGTCATTCTTAGGGCATTATCTTCTTGCACTATTTTCAGGTTGGAGATCTGATCGGTTAGGATCTGATTCTTCTCCATAAGCTTAGAGACTGTCTCGTCAGCTTCATCTGAGCCACTTTGCCCAGAGAGTTCGTCAATCATTTCATTGCTCTCACTCAACTGCAGAGCCAACTCCTTTCTTTTAGCAAGGGTTCTTCTTAGCCTATTCTCAAGAGAGTTAATGATGTCATTGGTTTCCTCAAGCTGCTTTTGATACCTGTAACCCTCCATGATCTTTTACTCAAGCGGTTAAGCTTCATATCATTGAGAACCAAGGCTCTGATACCAATTGTTATTCCTAACCGGTTATTGAGGGGGGGGTGAATCAGTAAATACAATTTCTATTTCAATTAAACCTTATGTATATACTCTTTCAGTATAAGCAGAATATAATCAACCAGTCAAACAAAAATAGAAAAACATAGGTCAACATATCATATATATGTGGAAACCCTCGGTTAGAAGGAGAAAACCACAGTGGGACAGAACCCACAACTTTACTACTGCATTAATAAAGGCGCCCTGTTAAGAACTTACAAAGCACTTGTAAGAGTGCTACTCGATAAGGGGATTTGGACGTAGAAGACCTGTTAAGATCTTGACCCTATTAGGAGTCGCCTTGCAAAATGAATTTCAACATCAATTAAGATGTTACCTTGTTAAAGGATTTATACAATGAATCGGTTAGGGTTCACCCTGATAGAGAGATTTGAATATGCTTAACAATGTAAAAGCAATGATCTGTTATGACACTTTTTGTTTGATAAGATCATACCTGTTACCCTTTCCACTTTGCTTGGCTATTGAAGCTCTCTCCCTTTCATGTCTTGTGACTGTAGCTTCTCTCAGAAGATATCTCTCTCCTGCTTTGTGTATTCAACAACAACTCTTTTGTATTCCGTGACTTGTATTTATAAGACATTAATCTTATTAAAGAATACTTCTCACAGTTTAGCCAAGCTGTAAACTCTCCTATAAATCATGCATGCAAAAGAAATTGCTGAATGATCTTGAGTTTACCTTGAAACAACCGCGTAGAAATAAAGCTAACTCTAGTTAAAAAGCTAACTCCAGTTCTAATTGTGAGTGCTCCATAAAATCCAATTTTAACTAAAACAACTCCACATGATCTGGTGTTCTCTTGCAGTCAACCCTTATCAATCTTATACATGGTTGTTCATACTTCCCCCGTATGATTTATACGACTAGTTGTAGGCTTTCTGTTTGGTCTACCGATACATATACTCCGTTTGGTCTACCAGTACCAGTTTACTAGTGGGATTGATGTTTGCCTTAAACTTATCCAATGGCAACTTAAATATGCCAACATTACCCATAGTAGAACTTTGTAAAAAACTTTAGTGGTAGGAGAAAAATATAGGTGCCAGGGCTTCAACACTAGGGAAAACTTGTCCTCCCAACACCAATAATAGTCACAATTTTTTTTTCCTGTCTTGAAGCTTTTCAAACATCAAAATGAAAAAACACCTGGTAGTAGGGTAGATTTGAACATACCCGTCCAAAATGGGCTCCAATGGTCCATAATACTCTTACGAAGACCATTAAGACTTGGCCACAATCCCTTCAAACACCCTATTAATCCAAGCTCTAAAAAAGTTGAAGCATTATGTTCTACTTCCTTTGTAACCTCATCCCCTAGATCTATAGTAATGGATCTTGCTGTGATTTGTTCCCTTGATTTTTGCTACACGACATCCATACAATATTCATTCCTCTTAGAATCCTAAGTGTGGGCATTATAAACACTGCCTTGGCAAACAAAACCAATTTCTATGGATTTGGAGAACCCTGACCAAGGATAGGCATGCAAGATTTCCCCTATGTCCACAAAGTGGGAGCTGCCCCCACCCTCGTTTCTAGTTAACACTGTATTCCACTTGATCGACTCCTTTGTTCACTCTGTCCTTGTTGGACTCACTCATTCAAACACCAAACCCCTTTTTGTCCAACAACAAACTTATTTTTGCCATTTTGTGCCCAAATCATGTTTATCATGGCAATTATTTTGCATGTTTGCATTTTCTTGTGTAACTAATTGCATGTCTTCTTGAAGTTGCAAAATGACAAGATCACTTTCTCTTACTGCTTCTTCTGCCAGATTTCTTGCTCTTTCAGAGGTTGCCAGTGATTTTACTGCACTATTCCTTTCATCTTTAGCTTTCCTCTTTTTCTCGATTATTTCAATCATTCTTAGGGCATTGTCTTCTTGCTCTCTTTTCATAATGGAGATCTGATCGGTTAGGATTTGATTCTTCTCCATAAGCTCAGAAACTGCCTTAGCTTCATTTGAGCCACTTTTCCTAAAGTTCATCAATTGTTTCATTGCTCTCACTCAACTACAGAGCCAACTCCTTTCTTTTAGCAAGGGATCTTCTTAGCCTATTCTCAAGAGAGTTAATGATGTCATTGGCTTCCTCAAGCTGCTTCTGATACCTGTAACCCTCAATGATCTTTTACTCAAGCGGTTAAGCTTCATATCTTTGAGAACCAAGACTCTGATACCAATTGTTATTCCTAACCAGTTACTGAGAGTGGGGGGTGAATCAGTAAATACAATTTTTATTTCAATTAAACTTTATGTATATATTCTTTCAGTATAAACAGAATATAATCAACTACTCATAAACAAAAATAGAAAAACACAGGTCAACACAACATATATACGTGGAAATCCTCAGTCAGAAGGAGAAAACCACGGTGGGACAGAACCCACAACTTTACTACTATAGTAATAAAGGTGCCCTAGTAAGAGCTTACAAAGCACTTGTAAGAGTGCTACTTGGTAAAGGGATTTGGACGTAGAAGACCTGTGAAGATCTTGAACCTGTTAAGAGTCGCCTTGCAAAAGGACTTTCAACATCAATTAAGATGTTATCCAGTTATTTATACAACGAACCTGTTTGGGTTCACCCTGATAGAGAGATTTGAATATGCTTAACAATGTAAAAGCAATGATCTGTTATGGCACTTTCTATCTGATAAGATCATACCTATTACCCTTTCTGCTCTGCTTGGTTGTTGAACTTCTCTGCCTTTCACCTCTTGTGACCGTAGCTTCTCTCAGAGGATATCTCTCTCCTGCTTTGTGTATTCAACAACAATTCTTGTGTATTCTGTGACTTGTATTTATAAGACATTAATCTTATTAAAGAATACTTCTCACAGTTCAGCCAAGCTGTAAACTCACCCATAGATCATGCATGCAAAAGAACTTGCAGAATGATCTTGAGTTTACCTTGAAACAACTGCATAGAAATAAAGCTAACTCTAGTTAAAAAGTGAACTCGAGTTGAATGCTCTGTAAAATCCGATTTTAACTGAAACAGCTCCACATGATCTGGTATTCTCATGCAGTCAACCGGTATCAATCTTATACCAAGTTGGTCATACTTCCCCTGTACATTTTATACGACGGGTTGTAGACTTTCTATTTGGTCTACCAGTACATATACTCCATTTGGTCTACCAGTACCGGTTTACCAGTGGGATTGATGTTTTCTTTAAACTTATCCAATGACAACTTAAATATGCCAACATTACCCAAAGTAGAACTTTGTAAAAAACTTTAGTGGTAGGAGAAAAATATGGGTGCCAGAGATTCAACACTAGGGAAAACTTGTCCTCCCAACACCAATAATAGTCACAATTTTTTTTTCCTGTCTTGAAGCTTTTCAAACATCACAATGAAAAAACCCCTAGTAGTAGGGTAGATTTGAACATACCCGTCCAAAATGGGCTCCAATGGTTCGTAATACTCTTATGAAGACCATTAAGACTTGGCCACAATCCCTTAAAACACCCTATTAATCCAAGCTCTAAAAAAGTTGAAGCATTATGTTCTACTTCCTTTGCAACCTCATCCCCTAGATCTATAGTAATGGATCTTACCGTGATTTGTTCCCTTGATTTTTGCTACACCGCATCCATACAATATTCATTCCTCTTAGAATCCTAAGTGTGGGCATTATAGCCTTCGCCTTGGCAAACATAACCAATTTCTGTGGATTTGGAGAACCGTCACCAAGGATAGGCATGTAGGATTTCCCCTATGTCCACAAAGTGGGAGCTGACCCCACCCTCGTTTCTAGTTAACACTATATTCCGCTTGACTGACTCCTTTGTTCTCTCTCTCCTTGTCGGCACTCATTCAAACACCAAATCCCTTTTTGTCCAACAACAGACCTATTTTTGCCATTTTGTGCCCAAATAGTACTTTCATGGTACATTATTGGTGGCCATGGCTCACTTTTGCAAAAAGAGACTTTCATCTTGTTCTTCTAGGCTCCCAAAGAGGCACCCACAACATGATTAGATGCAAACCCTAGCTTAGTAGCGGCCCTCAATGACTCCATTTCACTTGTGAATGGGTCTATAGTCTAGCATTAATAAAGTTCAATATTTAAATTTAATTTTATAAATTAACTTTATTAATGCGTAATAAATCATATCAATGATATTTTAATTTCTTTTGTCGATAATAAACATTTACCATCAATATGCCATCATCACAGAAGTTGCCGACCATGGCCAACTAACTTACTTTAAAATTTGAAATAGTATGCCCCAAAACTGCCTCCAAACACCTCGGAATGATCTGTGACTGAAATTGCCCTGGCCAAGTGGCCTCATAGTCCATTAAATGCCCTGGTTAGCTTATGAGACTATGGGGAAATAGGCTAACGACAACTGTTAATCTTAACTGGTTATTGAGAAGGGGGGGATGAATCAGTAAATACAATTTCTATTCCAATTAAACCTTATATATATTCTTGTAGAATTAATAGAATATAATCAATCACTTATAAACATAAATAGAAATACACAGGTTAACACAACATATATATGAGGAAACCCTCGGTTAGAAGGAGAAAACCACGATGGGATAGAACCCACAACTTTACTACTGCAGTAATAAAGGTGTCCTGTTAAGAGTTTACAAAGCACTTGTAAGAGTGCTATCCGGTAAAGAGATTTGGTAGAAAATCTATTAGAATCTTGACTCTATTAGGAGTTGCCTTGTAAAAGAACTTTCAACACTAATTAAGATGTTACCTGGTTAAGGGATTTATACAATGAACCTGTTAGGGTTCACCTTGATAGATGGATTTGAATATGCTTAACAACAAAAGCAATGATCTGTAATGACACTTTTTGTTTGATTAGATCATACTTGTAACTCTTTCCGCTCTGCTTGGTTGTTGAACTTTTTTGCCTTTCACTTCTTGTGACCATAGCTTCTCTCAGAAGATATCTCTCTCTTGCTCTAAATATTCAACAACACTTCTTGTGTATACCATGACCTATATTTATAAGACATTATTCTTATTAAAAATACTTCTTACAGTTCCGCCAAGCTGTAAACTCACCCATAAATCATGCATGCAAATAACTTGCAAAATGATCTTGAGTTTACCTCGAAACATCCGCATAGAAATAAAGCTAACTCCAGTTAAAAAGATAACTTTAGTTTCAGTTGTGAATGCTCTATATAATCTAGTTTGAACCAAGTTTCGCATAATCTGGTTCAGATTATCATGCAGTCGACCGGTATAGAACTTAAACCCGATTGGTCATACCTTCCTTGTATGTCCCATAAGACCAGTTGCAAACATTCTATTTGGTCTACCGATGCATACTAAGGAATATAATTAGTCTACCAGTTCACCGGTGGGATTGATGTTTGCATTTTACTTATCTAATGACAACTTAAATATATTAACAATCTTCCCCTCTGGCATTGGTGGCAAAACATCTCATTACATTCCCTGTCATGTAGGCTTCCCCTGTGCTGTCTGTTAATTTCATCTTCTTTCTTCCTCTATATCTGAATCTGCATACCATTATCTTGCCAGTATCCTTATCTCTTTCCTAATCTCTTCTTCCCATCCCGATCCTCTTTAAACTCCTGATCTTCTTCCCCTTTTTGCTTCCATAGGACAAAGGGTAGTCACAGAATGTCCCAGTTTAAATCTGTAACTTTGTGAAGATATCCTTATATATTTTCTTCGTTGAGTGAAGAAAGAGATTCCATAGACCAGTGACACGCTCCAAGTTTTTCTGTGCTGCTTGTAGTGATACTATTATGTTTTCCATGTCTTGTACAGTTTTGTAGTCTAGTTTCTTGATCAAGTTTTCGGCCTCAGTTGCTATCCTTTGCATGAGATCAAATGTAGGGGCAAGAAATAATTGGAATCCATTGAGATCTTGGATTCTCTTAGTCTTCTCTTTTGAATCTTTTCGGATGCTTAGAGAAAGATTGGTCATCTCTCTATTGTATTCTATTGCAAATGTGTTCTTTACATTGAACTTTGATGAAAGAACTCTTATTTCTTCTGAAGTTTTGGATATCTTCTCAGTGATATCTTGAACAAAGACTTCAAAGTTTAAAGTCTTTGTCATTAGACTTCCTGCAACCTGTAGCTATTGCTAGAGTACTGTTGTATTTGTAGATACTATTACCTTTAACTCTTCAACCTATTTATGTAGAATTTCTACTCGCTTCTTCTCATAGTGATCAATGGCTATTGTCTCCAGATCGGTGACATCTCCAATTGCTTGTGCCAATATTTCCAATTGATCAATAACAAGTTCTTCTTCATCAATATCTGCATCCGGTACAAAGTTGGACAAGATGTTCTTTACACTAGAGAGGACCATGTCCTATTTCATCTTAGTGAGCTCTTTGAGTTGTCGAGTTGACATCTTGCTTATGTCAACCACAGTTTCACTAACTTTTCTTTTCTTAGCTTCCAATTCAGTTGCAAAAGCTAGTTTCCTCTTCGATGAGGATGAGCTTGGAACATCTATCGGTTCCTTTTGTATCTTCTCTTTTTCTGGTAGATCTTCCGCTGGCTTGTCCTGTTCAGTATTGATAGGTATATCTACATGTGGCACCTCTTGTTGATGGATTCCCTCTTGTGGTGCTTCTTCTTGGTGTACTTACTCTTCCGGTAGGACTACTTCCTCCATATGGACTTCTTGTTCAAGATATACAAGCTCTTCCGGTGGAGCTTCCTCTCCATGATTTACTTGTTCTTCCGGTGGAGCTTCCCCTTTTGGATTTACTGCTACTTTTGGTGAAGGCTTGGTATGCTGCTCCTCATCTGCATGTTGCTTATCCTCAACAGTTTCTTTCTCATCTACCCCTTTTTTAGTGGTCATCTTGATCGATGACTCTCCCAGTACTTGTGCTTCTGGTAGAACTTGTTTTCCCAGATTCAGTTGTTCACTGGTTGTGAACGTTTCTGTTGGTACTTGTTGCTCACTAGTTTGTTCACGAGCAGTGAAATGAACCGGTGGTTTCAGTACTGTCTCATGTTCATCTTGTGGACCTGTTATCTTCAGAGTACTGAAGTCATATTGTTGCCAGAACTCAAGTGTCTCTTGATAGCTTCCTTTTCATATCCGTTAATTATCTTAGAGACTGTTCTTTGTGTCCAAAATCATTGCCAAATCTTCCATTAGAAGCTTATTTGTTTCTTCATTGAGACCAGGTTTTACCTATGATAATGTCTCCTTAACAATTCTATTGTTGGAGGATAGATTGGTTCTTCATTTAATCATAATTCTCTTGTTGAGTTCAGGAGGAAATTGAGACCTAAAGTTTTTGGGACTTCTGTTGAAATCCAAAAAGGTTTCCAACAGAACAACTTCTATCGTTTGCTTATCTTCCTCTCCTAACACACTAAATCATTTGGCTGTGTTGGCTACTTCGCTGAAGTCCATGACTTCATCTACAATATTATCTACAGTCAGTGTTCGAGCCTTACCTTTTATTGGGGATGCCAGTATGGTTGGTGGAGTCAGATCACCACCTTTATCGTTAGTGATATCGACGATGACCGGTTCAGTTGATACCTTTTCTTTGCCCGGATCCTCAGCTCCTAGTATCCCGTTTCCTTTATCGGTATCTTTGACTGGTGGCTCTATGGTTTTCTGGCATTCTTCTTCTGCTTGGTGTTGTCGTGGAAGAAGTTGTCCAAATAACGACACCTTCTCCATGCACCTTGTCCACATCTCCAACAAGTACTTGACTTGTCCTTTTCCATATTAGGAAACTTTCCTTGTGTAGGTTTGCTTGTTCTGTGGCCTCTTCCAGAGTTAGATGATTTTGTACTTCAAGTAGAGCCCCAATTCTTAGCTCTTTTTCTTTTTCAATCAAAGCTTTCCATCTAGCTTCTAGAATCTCCTGAAGATCGTCAAGTATGGTCTTATGAAGTTCAGTAGGAGAAAGGTTGAACTTATGAATATAGTGAACTATAGCTTCTTCTATTTTTCTCCTATCTTCTTCATTAGCCAATTCATACCTCCTTCCAACTGATCCCATTCCACCTGTCTCTTTTAATCCTTTCACAAATTCATCAATTGTAGGTTTCCTTCCTCTCGGTGCATCCTCTTTCACCAGTTTACTGGTCTTTTTCTTTTTGAGAAGAGTGGCAGTCTCTTCAGTCTCAGTTTCTTCCTGTTCTTCCCCTAGGGTACTGGACACTTGTTTTGCTCTTCTCCTTTGACCCTTGGGTTTCTCAGCTTTAGTCTTCCTTTTCTTCGGTGTAGGGGTCCTTTTTGTATACACATTTTTGGGTTCTTTAATAGATGACTTCTTCAAATTATCCAAAATTTCTTCACAGGTCCCAAACCGGCATGAAGAGAGATCTAGATCACTCTCTTGTAAAGCATTGACATAAGCCTTGGCTGTCTTAGTGGATATTTCATAACCGAGCTCCGGTGCATACCCAGTTCTTGGCTCCACAACCTAAATAATGCAGTGATCGGCGGTGACAAGAAAACAGATCTCATCTTTGAATGAATCAACAATAGTTGAGGGAATTCTTTCCCTGGTGTGCATCCTCAGCTGGAAGGTCTCAAAGTATTCGGTCATTACTTTACTAAATTGATTTCCTAGTTTGTTGGCCATATCACTTATTTGAATCATTATTGGTCTATCGATTTCCCATGTTAGTTTGCCAATTCCCGGAAAGAAATTTTGATAATAAAAGAATAGACATACCAGTAGGGTTCCATATTTCAGGAACTTCATCACAATACCGAGTTTCTTTAAATTTTCAAAAATCTGCCCTCAAAGCATGGCGCAAATATCATACTGCATGTTGTCATGCATGATCTGGTGTGCGGCATGAATGGCTCCCTACACACTGTTGAGATTGCTTGATTGATAAATTTTATACCCTATCACTGCAGAGGTAAACCGAACTCTCTCATCCTCTATATTGTTGACAGTCATCAACCGACTGTCAGACTTTGACTTTGTTAATTTTGCGACAACATCATTCACAATGGTTCTAAGGGTAAGAGCTTCCCCTATGTCGCTATATCCAGTAACCCTATGCAGATCCTCCTTAGTGATTGGTGTGCATGTGCCTTTTGCTAACCAGAAACCTAGTTTGTGCACTCGACTTAGAACCAATCTTATCCAATCTGGTCGAAAGACGGTTGGATAACAGACTCCATTGATTAACCCTGAAGTCACTAGCTTTGCATATTTATCCTTAAGCTTTCCATCTTGGCATAGTGAGAGGTACTTGCTCTGGATGAAGGTTTCACCCAACTCTTCTTGCTTAGCATGAATGAACATAGTAACATCTTCGGTCATCAGAACTCTATCAAGCACTAATGATAGCGTACTTGACATGTCATTTTGCCTGTTCTGCATTGACATGATGTCGTAAATGAGTTGGTCAAATTGGTTTCCTTGGATCAAATTGACGACAGAAGATGATGATGCCATCACTTTTGACCGGTTTACACAGAGAATCACTTGATCGGTCTTACAAAGATAACTTATCAATGACCGTAAATCAAAGCACGAGAAGATTACTCAAACATAAGAAATCAAAAATCACAATTCACAAAGTTAAGTGAAATGAGTAATCATCCTTCCCTTATATAGATTTAGGGTTTAATGGTAATTACCAAATGGTAACTTTTGTTAACAGCTATAGCATTAATTACCTTACCTAATCTTTCCTTCCACAACCGGTCTTTAATCATTTACCTATTGATCAAACCTCGGTTGAGATGACAACACTTACCTGTTCGGTTCATATGATAGACCGGTAACTTCTTTTGGTTTTAGTTATTGACCGTGTGAGTTTATTTCTCACCAGTCCTACTGGGAACATTTGGCGGATTACCGGTTCCCTCTAAGATTTTTTAGGCTCAGTTTGCTGAAGAGATATCATGATCAGTAGATGATGATCTTCCCTCTGTCTTCTCAGTGGAGCTTTTTGATTCCTTCTTGAACCAAATCTTCTTGAGTTATTTCTCAGTCTCCTTTCCGTTGTTGACCTTTTGATTGAGAGACAAGGTCTTATTTACCTGTTTGACTGATCATCTTCTTTTGTCCACTAGTGGTTCCTATATTCTTTGGCTAGATGTCCAACTCTATTGCAGGTGTAATAGACTATCCCAGTTGCCTTCCATCGATTTATGCTTCTATTCTTATGTGAATGACCCCAGGAGTCATTATGACTATGTATGCCACGGTTAGCACAATTGATTATGCTCCGGTTCTCATTCCTCTTAGGAAATACTGGTCTGGGTGGGGATCTGAATGACATAGTTTTGGAATTGCATTCATCAGCCTTGTGTCCAATCTTGTTGCTTGCATAGCAGTAACCTTTGAAGCTTCCCCTGCTTCCACTGGACATGTTGTTGGGACGAGACCTACATTCAGAAGTCTTGTGGCCATACTTGTAGCAGTTTTTGTATCAACTGCTAGAAGTAATTGGTTTTACCTGTGCATTTCTGCAATCATTTGTTTTGTGACCTGGTTTACCATAGTGATTGCAAGGAGTTTTGAAGGACTTTTTACCCTTTTGTTCCAGCGGTTTCTTCTTTTCCTTCTTGCCTTTCTTGACTCAAGATGACTTACCAGTTTCCTTGCTGCTTTGACCAGTGAACCCAAGTCCTGTGGGATTCTTGTGCTTTCTTTGAGCTCTCAGTTTCTCGTCAAGCTTTTTTGAGCTCTCATTGTATCTTCTAAGTGTCTCATTTCTCTCTTCAAGTCCTTTTATCTGTTGCTTTAGTTGATACAATCAATTGCCAACCTTTTGCATGCGTCATCTTTATCATGCCAATTCTTTTGCATGTTTGCATTTTCTTGGGTAACTATTTGGATGTCTTCTTGAAGTTCCGGAACGACCAGATCACTTTCTCTACTGCATCTTCTACCAAATTTCTTTCTCTCTCAAAGGCTGCCAATTATTTCACTACATTGTTCCTTTCATCTTCAACTTTCCTCTTTTTCTCAATTATTTATGTCATTCTTAGGGCATTGTCTTCCTACTCCCTTTTCAGGTTGGAGATCTGATTGGTTAGGATCTGATTCTTCTCCATAAGCTTTATCTGATCCTCATCTTTATCTGATCCATTTTGAGCAGAGAGTTCCTCAATTGTTTCATTGCTCTCACTCAATTGTAGAACCGGCTCCTTCCTTTTAGCAAGGGATCTTCTTAGCCTATTCTCAAGAGAGGCAATGATATCATTGGCTTCCTCAAGCTATTTTTGATACCTATAACCCTCAATGATCTTTCCTCAAGCAGTTAAGCTTTATATATTTGAGAACCTGAAGGTCTGATACCAATTGTTAATCCTAACTATTTACTGAGAGGGGGGGGGGGTTAATCAGTAAATACAAATTCTATTTCAATTAAACCTTATATAGATATTCTTGTAGAATTAACATAATATAGTCAATCACTCATAAATAGAAAAAGAAATACACAGGTCAACACATCATATATATGTGGAAACCCTCTGTTAGAAGGAGAAAACCACGGTGGCACAGAACCCACAACTTTACTACTGTAGTAATAAAGGTGCCCTATTTAGAGTTTACAAAACACTTGTAAGATCTGTTAGGATCTTGACTTTGTTAGGAGTTGCCTTTTAAACAGACTTTCAACACCAATTAAGATGTTATCCAATTAAGGGATTTATACAACAAACCATTTAGGGTTCACCTTGATAGAGGGATTGGAATATGCTTAACAATAAAAGCAATGATCTGTAATGACACTTTTTGTCTGATTAGATCACACTTGTTACCCTTTCCGCTTTGCTTGGTTGTTGAACTTTTTTGCCTTTCACTTCTTGTGATTGTAGCTTCTCTTAGAAGATATCCCTCTCTTGCTCTAAATATTCAACACCACTTCTTGTTTATACCATGACTCGTATTTACAAGACATTATTCTTATTAAAAATACTTCTCACAGTTCCCCCAAGCTGTAAACTCACCCATAAGTCATACATGCAAAAAGCTTGCAAAATGATCTTGAGTCTACCTTGAAACATTCGCGTAGAAATAAAGCTAACTACAGTTAAAAAGCTAATTTTTGTTTCAACTATGAATGCTCTGTATAATTTGGTTTTAACTGAGACAGCTCTACATAATCCGGTTTGGATTATCATGCAGTCGACCGGTATAGAACTTATACCCGATTGGTGATACCTTCCTTGTATGTCCCATAAGACTGGTTTCAAACACTCTGTTTGGTCTACTGGTGCATACTAAGGAATATAATTAGTCTACCGGTTCACCAGTGGGATTGATGTTTGCATTTTACTTAACCAATGACAACTTAAATATATCAACAACATGTTGTAAGTGCTAAAAAAGGGACATTACAGTTCGCCCTTACCAAAATTGCTTGTCCTTAGGCAATTTCATCTTTGGATACTGCAATATTTGATCACTCTCCCATTTGGCATCTTCAACTGGCAGGTTCTTCCGTTTAACTAGATACTCCTTAATTGTCCTCCTCTGAAGTGTTCTCTCCTTGATATCAATGATGGCCTCTAGAACCCATATCAACTTCCCCTCTTCATCTAGGGGTGGCAACTCTGTTGATGAAACTACATTAAGGCCTAGTGCCTTTTTGAGTCTAGAAACATGAAATACATTATGCACCTTACTATTGGTTGACAACTCGAGCTCGTAGGTCACCTTGCCAATGCGTTGAGTGACTCAAAATGGATCATAGAATAATCAAGGCTTGAGTTTCTTAGCACCACTCTTCTTCAGAGAAGACTGTCTATAGGGACGGAGTCTCAGGTAAACCATATTACCCACCTCAAAACTATGCTGATCAACATATAACTTCTAGTTTTGCATGTGCTAGATGTTCTCCTTCAATTCCCTCAAGATGTCTTGACCTTCTTGCAACAAGTCCTTTTCCCTAGGCACTCTGCTAGCCCCAAAATGTAAATCCATGAAGTTTGGGGCTTCATACCCATACAGTAGCAATACTCACCCAAATGCAACCATTTGACACAAGCCTTCTACTGCCTTGACAGATAATTCCTTAGATATCCCTCTACCCACTTGTTTACTATCGCTGTCTAGCCATCGGTCTGCGGATGATAGCCGGTGCCAGGAATAAACTTTGTACCACTCAATCTTAAAAGTTCCTGTCAGAATAGACTCAGTAACTTGCTGTCCCTATCACTCACAATATTCTTGGGCAATTCATGCAACTTGAACACCTCTTTGAAGAACAAGTCAGCCACTTGAGCTGTTGTATAGGTGGTTGGTATAGAAAAATAATATGCATAGTTTGTCAACCTGTTGACCACAACATATATGTTGTCTTTACCCTGTACCTTGGGAAATCCTGTAATGAAATCCATCGATATAGTCTCCCACTTCTGATCTAGGATTGGTAAGGGTTGAAGTAGACCAATAAGGTATGCTCGTGCTTATTCTATTGGCAAACTAGACATTTCCTAACATACTTCCCGACTTCATTCTTAAGTCCCTTCCATGTGAATCTCTCTCAGATCTACCTGTAAGTGTTGAAGAAACCCGGGTGACTAGCCAAGGGAGCATCATGAAAAATCCTCAGAATTGCACCCTTAAGGTGTGAAGGAGGCACTAAGTAAATTTTGTGCTTATAGAAAATGAGATCACCATTCACTGTATACCTATCATCCTAATTATTGCCCTCAATCAAACCAGGTCCAATCAACTGATATTTCCACTAAAGAATGTATATGAGGTTCTTGTGATAGTGTATCAACCTCCACATTCCTTTTCTCATTGACATATTCAATGTCAAAGTCATAGGCTTATAGCTTATTAATCCATTTCTGCTGCCTATCATTGACATTTCTCTGGTTCATGAAACACTTAATGATGTTATGATTTTTTTTTATCACAAAATTTGCCTCCTACTAGATAAGCCCTGAATCTGGCCAACACATATATGATGGCCAACATCTCCCAATCATAGATGGAATAGCTTTTCTCCACCCCTCTCAACTTTCTATTCTTATATGCTATGTGATGTTTTTCTTGTATCAGAATGACACCAATCCCATCTGCTGAAGCATCACACTATAACTCAAATGGTTTGGTGAAATTAAGGAGAGTTAACACTGGGAAAGATGACATCACCTGCTTGAAATGCTCAAATCACCTCCATGCTATCTCTGACCACACAACGACTCCTCTACCATGCCGAACTCACATTTTGATTCCTTGGCAAATAGTGACTCACTCTCTCCAGTATACTTAGGATCTCCTCCGAGTGTTGCAAATGCTCCTCCTATGTCTTGCTAAAAATCAAGATGTCATCAAAGAGGACTAGTACAAACTTCTGCAATTGCCTCTTGGACACTTGATTCATTCAATTTTGAAATGTCGCAGGCGCATTGGTAAGCCCAAATGGCTTACCAAGAACTTAAAGTGTCCATAATGGCATTTGAATCCCATCTTTTGTATGTCCTTGAATCTCATCATGATTTGATGGTAACCTAATTGTAAATCTTTTTGAAATAACAGGCTCCATGCAACTCATCTATTTGTGGTATGGAGTACTTGTTTTTTGTCTTTATCCTTCTATGATGGAGAACTCTTGGACTAGAAATTATTTTTTTGATGATGTGGGTTCCATATTCCTTGCCTTCTATGGTTGAGGCCCTTGATCCATCCCTTCAAAGGATCTGCTAAACCATCCATGAACAAAACCAATAGCCTGCTCTGTGAGATATCAGTCACCAAAACTAAAAGCCTCTGAAACTTTGCTTTAAATGTCTCAACTGAACCCCACTATCTAAGTTGTGCTAAGTCCTTTAAATGTAACTTTGGCTCTTTCTTATCAAATCTCTTGAGCAAACTCTTGGTAAATTCCACATATGAAGTGATCTGATCATGCCCCATGGTGAGAATGCCATGATGCCACCACTCATGTGCTAAACCATCCAAATGTTGTGCTGCAAATTTGACGGCTTCTTCCTCTGGCATTGGGTTTAACGGGAAATAAGTATCTACCTTCTACACCCACACTATGGTAGTGGTATTTGCGGATCCATCAGAGTAGGGTAATGTAAGCTTGCTCACCTTCTTCCACAAGTCATTATGTTGTGCCTTGCCACCAATACAAGGTAGATTCTTCAATCTAAAATCTGTATATTCCGTGAAAGATATGGCAGCTTTAAATTCTTCTCTGTTTTCCCAATCTCGTCGAAAGTGAACTTGTAAATCTGTAATTTATGGCTCATTCTCTAGTTGTGCTAGAGCCCTATGAAGAAAAGTGGGTATAAGTGGCCTCGAAGTCACTGTCCTTGCTAGTTTGGCTGCATGGCCAAAATTATCAGCAATCTGTCCTCCATTGCCATCGTTCTGTCCATTATTCCCACCATTGTCACCTCAATTATTTCCACTATTGTTTCCTCTACCAGTATTTCCTCCATTTATATCAATACCCATATGTCTAGCCATCATCTGCATCATGAGATCCATGTGCTGTTTCTATTCCTAAATTTGTTGTTCTGCCTATTGCTGGCCTAGTTGCAAAGCCGCCAACATATTGAACAATCTCTCCTCACTTGGATCCCTTCTTTCACCCATAGTGCCTGTGCTCTGTTCACCTGTGCCTAAGTATTCTTTTGGCCTTGTATTAAATAATTCTATGTTTCTTTGTTTATTATAATGATGTGATCAATGAATTCATCAAATCAGAACCTTCTAGTGTTACAAAAGCTCTCAAGCACCAGGTATGGAAAGTTGTGTTAGCAATTTAAGTTGTCATTAGTGTAAATTCACAAACACCATGCACCAGCAAGGGCTCACCGGTCACTCACGCTACTTAGAAGACATCGGTAGACAAGAAACAGAGTATGCACTGGTAGACTAATCTAAGTACTCAGTACCAGTCTTATAAATGGATACAAAGATGAATTGAGTATAGGATATACCGGTCTATTGCATAAAGATCTGCACCGGATTTTATGAAGCAGTGTGAGTTACAACCGGATTATTTGGAACATCCACCACTCAGAAGTGGAGTTAGCTTTTGTAACAAGAAGTTAGCTTTATTTCAACGGATGCTTCCAAGGTAAACTCCAAATCACAGTACATAGTTTTTTGCTAGTTGCATGATTTATTGTTGAGTTTACAGCTTGGTGGTTCTATGAGTTAAGGGTTTCATTAAGGTGAACTCATGTATATATATACGGGTCATAGGATGCAAGAAACAAGGTTTGTTGAAGGTTGTCAAGAGTTGTTGAAGAGAGCAAAAGGGAGATATCTGTGAAGAGAGATCACAGTCCAGAGGTGAGAGATGAAAAGACAAAAAAGATTCAATAGCAAGGCAAACCGGGGAAAGAGATTGAAAGGTATGATCTAATCTGACAGTTAGTGTCATTATAAGCTAATTGCTTTTATCAGTAATGAAAGCAAAATTGAAATCCCTTAATCAGGGTGGACCTAATTGGTTCGTTGTATAAATTGCTTAACCGGGTAACATCTTTATTGATGTTCAAAGTCCTGTAACTAGGCAACTCTTAAAAGGGTCAAGATCTTAACCGGTCTTTTGTAAAATCCCTTAATCAGGTAGCACCTTAACCAGTGCTTTGTAAGCTCCTAATAGGGCACCTTCATTCTGCAGTAGTGAAGTTGTGAGCTCTGTCTCACCATAATTTTTTCCTTCTAATCGAGGGTTTCCACGTACATATCTGGTGTTGATCTGTGTACCTACTTTTATGCTTGTATCTAATTGTTTACAATCTGAAGAATATTTTTGAACAAGTATTAAAAAGTAAAGAAATACTGTTTACTGATTTAGGTACAAATGGCCTCATTGGCCTATTATACGAATGCGCAGTTTGTGCATGTACTATTTTTTTTAAGCTCACTCACCTCCTCTCTGTCCATCAGTGCCTCATAGGCTATACTCCCCCACTCAACCAAGTGATCTCAGTCGGCTACCATCTGTAAATAATTTTGTCTCAAAATCTTGACAGCCTTACGCAAAGAGTGAATCTCTGTCAATGAAAGGTAACCACTGCTGGATTCATTTGTCATAGGAGTACTCCAACCATAAACAGCCAGCAACTGATGAGTAGCATCAAAATGCTTGAGAGTAGAAGAAATATCCCTCTCATCAACTCGCAACTGGCTGGTCACATGATGACTCTGCACAATAGGCCTCTTATGTACCACCTCAAATGCACTATCCACACTATGAGAGGAAGCTATAACCAATACACTCCCCTCAATATCACCCTCTCTCTATGTACTTACATCTGAGTACACCTCTACACTCTGAGTCCAGACATCAGACATTTCCTCATCTAACCCCAAGGAAGTTGCTGCTGAATCTAACTTGACACAATCTCCAGCTACCTTGTCCTCTACAACCATCTGACAATCTAGATCTTGAGACACAACCTCATGGGTCACTAACGAAGTAACCCTCTCTCCAGAAGTGGAAGCCCTAGGTGAAACAAACTCCTACCACTCATAGGCTTCCCTGTCCTCATCTATGGGTCCCTGTAACATAGAATCCTGGAACCCACCTCCCGCAAATGACAACACTGAATCTACACCCAAAGTTAGATATAGAAAGCCGAAAATACTACAACACTCATCATCCTCACTCTCAACATCGGAGATATCTGCAATGCTAGTGTACACATCATCTATCTGCATCTCCTCTACTAACTCTGGTAGTATACACAACTCAATGTCATCATGTGAATCAACTAAACTGTGGCATGAAACTACATTGCCCAAATCAACTGCAACACTCCCATCCTGAGTGTCATTACTAGAATGCTCCATGCTCACATCCTCAACACAGGAATAAACCACTGTCTCCTGTGCTGATCCTACACTGTGACTACTATCATAAATCTCTGAGCTGTCAGAGCTCACATGCTCCTCGCAGTCAACACCCAACAACTCACAGGGGGTGTCATCTCCCATGCAACTCACAGCATCCTCGAAAGTATCATCAGATGTGTCAGCTCCTACATCTCCTGCTGAAACCTCAATTGCTAACACATGACGCTGCACACATGACTCCATGTCAGGCTATGCACCAATAATGCTGGAGCTCGAACTATCATCAATTGACCCCGCTGTAATGCCCAAATCTCCAACCTCACCACTAGGAGACTCCATACATGCCTTAGTCTCAATTGAGGAAGCAACTGCCTCTTGAACTAGAGCAACACTACTACAGCTGACATAAACATCTGTAATGATAATTCCCTCCATGAAAGAATCTGAACACTTAGTAATAACTGCAACATCAGCTGACTCTGTACAATATGTAGTGACTGCTCTGGGAGCCTCAACCTGGTGATGCTCGGCTTTGCTGTCAACCAATGGCCCTGTAATATCCACTAGCCCCTAGGTAATAAATGCATCATCAGCACTGCAGATGGGAATAGCAGGTGCTGAACTTGATGTAGGGATATTAGCATCATTGATTACTGTTGGGGAAAACTCTAGTCTTCTCCCCTGCAAACTAGGTGTCGGCCTTCTAAAGGTGGAGACCATATATCTCGTTGCCTTGTCTACTGTAGCTAGATCCGACAACCTCTGTGCCAATCTCTGCTGATGCAATCTAAGTCTCTCCATGCTTTCTACCAAAGCATTTAATTCCACTCTATTTCCCTTACTGCTATGATGACTTCTGGAACTGGTTCTCCTGTATCTATCCATAGCTAGAGAAATAGAAGAGCTGATCACCTTTAAAATGACTTCATAAAATTAATGTAACCAAACCCCACAGGATGGCAGGAAGAAAGCTCTGATACTACTGTGAAGAACCCTGGCTGGCTCTTTTGAATCCACTTAATTTGAATTTAAAATATTTGCAAACACTTGTTCAAACTTACTTTAATTTGCAATTTTTAAATAACTTCCTGCAATTCATATATTAAACTAGAACAATACAAAACTTTGCATAAACTCTATTACACATCCAGTTTACACATTTATTACACTGGTTGCAAATTGTATTTATGTTTGACTGCAATTTGCAATTAACTCCAAGCAAATTTAATGCAGCACCTCAGAAATTAAGTTAGTCGCCATTATGATGGGCCAAAACTGCTATGCTTGGCATGTGCTCTATTGAATATCAACCGCAGGCCCTTGAAACATGTGAAACGGCTCCAGAAATCAGTCACATGCCTGATTTTACAAATAATTCAGTCACCAATATTCTCAATCGAAACAGTAGCAAATTAAACACAGCAGACTTCCCAATCACAGATCAAACCCCAGCAATGAGACAATTTCGAAATCCTTGAGAGAAAATCGATTTGCCTGTAGATGAAAAACTCCACACAAATCCAGTATACATCAGCACTGGATTAAAATTCAGAATTAGAACTACAGCTGCAAAATTCACCATCAACCTGTAATGGCTCAAATTGCCAGAAGAGGAATCATAATTCAATAATGGATGATTTGCCTTTCACAAAGCATTGCTTTTATAATTAAAAAGTGTCTTCTCTCACACACTTTTCACTTAAAACACTTTTTATACTTAGGCACATATTGAATAATATAATTTATTAATTCATTTGGCTCCAAAAAAGACCTTTTCACCAATATCATGAAATTATGACATGCAAGGTCCTTGTTTCTTGTGCCCAAGATTTAAAACTTTTCATCCTGGTTCCAACGAGCTATCACACTAAGGTATCCAGCATATAATACCAACAAAAATGGCAACCTTAGCAAATTTAATTAAAAAATAATAATAAACCACCCGTCTTGCGAAAACAACTGAAGAAGCGTCTGAATCAAAATCTGTCTGCACATGATTGATCTTGACAATGAAAGATGATGAATGAACCTGACAGGGTGACTTACTAAAAATAGACGCTCTCTCCAAGATTCTTGGAGCCCAAACTGGAAGCCAGAAATGAAAACTGAGAGCATCATTCAACTCCTCTAACTCATTTGAGCTCATCAGAACTATCCATTGACTTACTATAAATATTAAATTCACACCAATGACCCTCTAAACACCTCACCAGACCACGAGGATTGCAATAATGACCTGGCACCATAAGATCAATGACCTGCAAAAAATGGGGACATTACAAGTAATCCTCATTTGGGCCCACATGCTTCCCTCCTATGTACCTAACCACTTGAATTTCTATCTAATTTGCATACCTAAGATCAGGCCGCTAAGTGTTCTGTAAAAAAATGATCTTTTTGTGTAGATAATACGATTGGATGTTATACTAATCGTAAGTCCAATGGCTTATGTCAGTTGTTCAATCCTGCGCTTGTTTAGTAAGAGGATTGTATCTGTCCATAAGACTAAACCTTGGAAGAGCCGAGCTCTTGGTAGATGGTAGTTTGTGTATATACAAGCAATAAATTGTAGAACTATCTCTGCATGATGCGAAGTTGAGGTAGAAAAGAAAAAATGAGATCACGAGCAGGTGAGCAATTTCATGTACATGTAATTTCGTACTATGTCATCTCCACTTTTCTAAAGATTTTGATAAAGCCAAGCCCTACATATAAAGGATTTAGTGTTGGTAAGGCATTGTGATATGTGTCAATGCCATCTCCTCTTTTCCTTTTTTTTTTATTAATTTTGTATATTTATTATTTCCTTAATTTTTTTGTATATATATTAATTTATAATATATACACACATACCCAACACATCCAAAACCTCCCAATTTTTTTTTATGTATACACGTGTCGGGTTTCTCATACCTACATCCGTACCTATATTCGAACCAATAACTTAGGTTTTAAATAAGACATTTTTTTTGTTTTTGCGGTCTACAGACAGTAGTAGGTACCTGACAAGGTACTTGCCATGACAGGCCCTACTACTGTACGCAACCCACAAGGTGGCACTGGTAGGCTTCCCACCTCGTACCACAACCTTTCACCGTGACAGGGGTGGGGCCATTGTAGGCACTCCCTATGTAATTTTTTTTTTTTAAAAAGTTTCTTAAATACAAACCTTCATTTTTAATATTTATTTAATTTGTTTCTAATTTTTTAATTTTTAATTTAAAATATATATATATATATATATATTGTTCTTAAAAATAATAAATTAATGATATTTTTTAAGAAGTATTAGAAATTAAAAAAAAAAGTTTTTACTTTTCAATAAAGTTTTTGATTAAACTTGTTAAGTATTTTAGAAACAAAATTTCAAATAAATATGCAAAAATGGGAACAGTTTTTTTTTGTCTACCACATACTTGTTATGCAACGTCTTCAAACTGGCAGCCAAGGGGGCCTAGTTTGTTTCATCTATTTTTTCTTGGCGACATCACCCAAATGGAGGGCACATTTTCTGCAATATTCTCTAGGGCCATTCTTGGTGGCATCATCTTCATGTTTTCATCTTTGCATCTATGTTGTATTCTCTTGCATGAGTTATGTTGTACATGCACTAATATAAAGTGCCATCTTTCTTTGTACTTTGTCATTGATGACATATTGATGTAATCCTTTTGTTCTTAGTAGATTAGGAATTATCTTGTGAGACTTGGTGGGTGAGAAGATTAGAATGCACCAATCAATCATTGGAAGTGCATGACTTGTTGAGACTTTGATTGTACCAACTTGTCAATTGTGAGTATTCAATTAATGCTCAAGTAGGTGCCTACATGCTTGTCACTATCATATTGCAGTGGGTGATTCACAATCATTCTTCATCAACATTGGTACTTGGTTTTGTCACACTTTGACTTTTTTGGTGCAACATTGGCTCTATTTTCTTTCTATGGAGAAGCATTGGTTATCATCTTAAACCATCTTTGCAGGAGATTCTTTATTGAGGAGGGGCTACTTTGTCTCTCTTCTTCTCTCTTATGGGGGGGACTTTTTCCTCACATGGGGTTTTGTCCGTCTTTGAGATTTCTTTTATGTATTCATCTCTCTTTATTTGGAAAAGTTTTGTCCCACTGGGTTTTCTCCCTTTCTCCGCTTTGTGAGAGATTGCATTGTCATATTGTACATGGGTACCTAACATGGCCTAGTAGTTGGGACCCATCTTGCATTGTGAGCGTAAGTCTACATTACCCTAAGTTGCACTTAAGGGGGGTTGTTGGTGTAATTGATTATTCACTTAATTACTCTTTACTTAAGCTTACTTAGGATAATGCATACATGGTAGTTTACATTTGAGACACTTAGGATTTTGCACTTTTATTTGCACACGGTGTAAGAGAAACTCCACTTTAAGTGGTGATAGTTACTATCACATTCCACTTTATGCGTTGTCTCCATCTTTAGTGCACTTATCACTTGTCATCCTCCACATGTTGCACATGCTTCATTGCACAATGGAGGATGATCTACTTTTGGTGGACATGCGATTCCACCTTGTGTGAGTGATAAATTATCTCCTCCTTATCATTGTCTCTTATTGCTCTGTTTATATAAGCAGGCATGTCTACATTGTATTCATCCAATCGATCATATTGTATTGCATTCTTGGTGAGAATACAACTTATTCTTATCATATTATTTCTCTCTTTTGTACTATTCATTGGTCTCTAGATATTGTTGATCAATATATAGAAAGATGTCTCTAGGCAAATTGATTGATGCAATATCCCCTTCTTGCACCTAACTCAGTTTGATTTTTCCATTAGCCTATTCTCGGGTTCTTGTAGGTTAAGTTGATATGATTAAGGGACTTCCTGTCCTAAGGTTGGCTTTAACAGTGATTTCCAAAGTTTTCCGACAAACTTTCTACTTTTGGCATTTATATATTTTTAGCACTAGGTGTTGGCTTCTATTTCTCTCTTTGCTCAATGTAGTGGTTTCCCATTTTGGACTTGGTGGGTTCTAATGTTTTCAAAAAAAATTTGATTTATTCATTAAGTCTTTATAAAGTGCATTGCTTGTGTCTTTCCTAGTAACATGGCTATTTAAAGTTGTTTTAAAATAGGGGCCAGTTAACCTTCCTATTGTGATTCCAGGAATGGGGGAAATTTAATATTTTTAAGATTGTTTTTATAGTTCCACAGAGTTTCCTGATGGGGGGATACAGGGACATGCAGACGGGTTTTGGAGATGAGGGGACCAAGGTCCTAAATTTGTGTAATGTCCCTTGTCGAGACCTTACATAAATTTCTCATTTAAGCTTTTTGCAAACTAATTTTCTATATCTCTTTTCTTAATCATAGATGAATTAATAATAGGTTTGTTCATTTATGACTAATTTTCTTGTTAATTTATATCTTGATATATCATATATATATTTTGATTATCATTTATCTTTAATATTTCCTAGTATTTCTAAAATGTCTTTCTAAGAATCAACCTGCAAGAAAGACATTACTAACAATAATATGGAAACATGAGTATGAATAGAAAGCTAACTAATTAATTATCTACCCCAACTAATTAACCCATCCAAAAGAAAGTCTACCAAGTCGGGCGCATTAACCTTTATAGGAACCCTTGTGTCCTTGATTAAATCTTGTCGTCGTCCTCTGGAGTGCATCCTTAGGGACTTCCCGAGCAAAGTCTACCAAGTCAGACGCATTAACCTTTATAGGGACCTTTTTTGTCCTTGATTAAATCTTGCCATCATCCTTTGGAGCGCATCACTCGGGGCTTATAGGCTGACCATAGGTCCATTCCTCTTCTTGGAAGAGCTTTCCTCTATCCAAGGCTTAGTACATATGCATATGTGGGTCATCAGTGTACACTGGCTTGGTGGAGGTTTTAATCTCCCTTGAGAGCTCTCTTTTATTATTACTTTTGATAAGAAATTATATTGTCAATTAATGAGTTAAACTTGAAATAACATTATTTATGAAATTATCCTCCATTGAACATTATATTCATTGTAAATGATTAACCTGGATATATATATATATATATATATATATTATATTATTCAATAAGTCTGAAATATCAACATTTAATATTATTCATTAAACTGAAAAGAATTTGAAATAATAATAATAATAATAATAATATATATATATATATTTTGATATATAATTATACTTACCTAATTTATGATTGATTGCTGATACTTTTTCCTTTTTCTCGCTTCTGAATCCCATTTTCTTCCTTTACTTCTTGATCCAAATTGATCAGTCTTCTCTACATATTACTTTCTGATTCATATATCTATATCCCCGGTCTGATTGTTTTCAATGTCTATTTATATATTTTAGTTTAACAGCCATAGCCTTTGGGAGCCAAGAGACGCCTTTACTATGTATCTGAGTCTCCACAATCTGCTATATATCTCTGTAGATATTTATATTTATTGACTATCTTATACCAGATTGTTGTATCGATCTCCAATCTTATTTGCGATCTGAATAATGAATACTCTTCGGTATATGTTCTGCCATATGGATTATGATCTCCTGCGATATATTTATTGTAATTATGTTGCTGCGGATCTAATGGGGACTTCCTTAACGGGCCTATCCCTTCTTCTTTCCTCCTTCACCCTGCAATGAACATCTCCTTATATCATCCGCTTGGGATGAGAAGTCACGTCCCATGACTCTTGGTGGTCGCAGTAAAACTTAAACCACCATTTAATATTTCTAATCGAACTCTTCTATGAGCTAATTCGTTTCCTTCCATATTCCTATACTCACGTCTGAATGTATTTCCCTAGTGTCTTTCCACACGTAGACCATTGTAATATCTAGTGTATACATACGGAAAGTCTATGGTGCGGTTTAGTAATAGAAGGCACAATATCACCGTTTGATTTCTGGCCTATGCTGGGCACATATTCAAGCCGTGTAGTCTCATACGTCCTCTTTGAAAAGGTAGTCTAATAATTTCCAATATTTATGTCCTGTTATGTTATAATACTTATTATTATATTAGGATAATATTATAATATCATTTGACTATCATTTAATTCATATATTATTATATTTATATATTATATTATTATTCAAAATAGATTATCTTATTTCTTTTTATTATTATAATCATAATTATATTCATTTATTAATATTTTAATATTATTTAATCATAATATTAATATATGATTTATTAATATGTTAACAATATATTATTATTATCTCTTGATAATAATCATATATTATTATTCTATGTTGTTAATTATAGTTACATTAATATATTATTAATACTCAATATATCAATTTTATATTTTGATTATTATATAATTAATATTATTATTGTATTATAATGTGTACTAGTTTAATATTATATTAATTAATATTTAATAATATATCATTTAATATATTAATTATATTGTACTCATCCTTTTTATTAAAGTTCTAATTGAATTTCATTATTGTTATTTTGTCTTTAGAAATTTTACAAGACAAGACGAGGATATCGCCCTAAAGGTCTTCAAATAGAAGGACATGACAATTTGTGGATGGCAAGGGGACGACAGAGGGATGATAAAAAAGTAGTGGTGGAGTGGGTGGCATTGATATACAAATTGAGGTGAATTGAAATCTTCAAGGCAAAATTTGCAATATTACATCTCTGCGCATGCCCAATGAAAGACAAACTAATTTTTTGAGGTTAAAGGTTGCATTTAGTATCTAATGACACGTACTATATGGAAAGCGATTTGGGGGTATCCTCGGTGGTGGTTTTGTGGGGGGATGTTTCCCCCAAGTCCCCAAGTCTTGGAAACACCCCCCTACAGGAGATGCGAGTTTATTTGGGGGGGGATGCGTCCTCATGGACCACTGATTATTTTATGGAGTACCTAAAGGTGATGCCAAGATGGAAAAAGAGAAATAAAATGAATTAAAAATGTTGTGAGAGTTCTCAAAGAGGATTGACTTTTTTAGGGTTAATTTCATTTTATGTGAATTTGAAAGGAGAGGGAAATGAATTCAAATTAAAAGACGGTTCCCTTAATTTCTCTCTTTATATTCTCTCCTTAAGCTTTCATTTGCCTATGCTTGATTTGACAACTTATTGTTATGCTGCTGGTTTGATTTCTGGAGTTCATCTTTTGCTGGATTGAGGATGAAATCCTTCATCTGGGTTGGTGTTTTCAGTGGTGAAATATCCACCCTGCCTGGTTGGTGCTTTGAGTTGAAGACATTCATGAGATTTTGGATTGTTGGTGATTTTGGGCTTGAGAAGAATGAAGATTTATTCAGTATTTTGATGTGCATTTATTGGTTTAGGTGTGGAGTGTGGTTTTTGGTAGTGTATTCAATTTTTGGGTGCTGGTGCAAATTTTCTGAATTCTGGAAGTGTTTTTTTCCGAGTAGCTGAGATCCAAAGATTTCCTCACATCTTTGAGAGATGGATAGCTATCATTCTGTGTAGCATCTCATTGGTTTTCTCTATGGTGGGTGCCATCTTTTGAGCTATCACTTGTGGTTTTAACTTTTTGATGAAGGTTTAATTTTATAATGCAAATCACAGATTGGGAGCAGTTAGTGACATTTTCTATTCATCCAAGAAATTGTCCACGTCCATTTAAAGCCTAGTCTGGAGTTGGAAACTTTCTGGGTATATCTCAACAAGTTTGGAGACATTTTCAGGTTTCATATTTAGTAACAGTAGTCTCATTTTCAGTTTGTAGTTGAATGATAATCTGATTTTTTTAATGATTCTCAATATGAATTGATGTAAGGAATTTTTATTTTCTTCTATTGTAAAGTTATTTCTATGTATGCAATAACCTATGAATGAAATCTGAAGTTAAAACAATCAGCAAACTACTTGTTTGGTTCAGATCTTGCAAACATATATCTCAAAAACAAAATTCAGGGGTGGTTATCACAATTGACTTTCGATGTTGCCTGTTCACCATATTGGCTACAAATGGTGAAAGCAAATAATGAGGATTTCAATGGTACATGGGCCTGGGGTTTGAGAAGATGTGTAGAGCCTTATTGGAAAAAGAGGTAAACTTTAGAATTCATTGAAGCCCGTAAGAGATTTGTAAGCCGAAATAGGGTTGCCCATCATTTTTGATGGATGGAAACAATTGCAGTGTCCCCTAAAGGGGCAATTTTTTGAGAGCAGTTGATTTTGAAGGGGAGGCCAAAGATGGTGCCACAATCACTTTATTGTCTTTTCTGGCTGGTCGAAATAGGGAATTAGAAGTCTATCAGCTTTTTGGATATTTCAAGGACCAGCCATACATCTTTGAATAATATGTATCGATGGTTGGAGTAATTGTACATTCTAAAAAAACTATCTCTTCATTTTTTAAAACTCTGTACAAATTATAGAAGGGTGGCTTGTTAAGAAATCGCTGCCATATAGCCTATGCTGGATGCCATACCTCTTTGGTTTGTTGTTCTTGATGTCTATCACAGCCTTACGTAAGATTTGGATAATTTAAATGAACCACAAGAATCACAACATTTTCAGTTCAAGGCAATTCTGGAGGTGTTTAGGTGGATGCCGTACACTTTAGGGTCATCAAATAATTATCTATATTAGTCAGGGGTGAGCAGAAATAAGGAAGTCTGAATTTCATAAATAATCTAGTTTCTATTGACCAGTCTTGTATGTGTGCATTTCAATTTCAGTTTGATAAATAATTTGCAGTATTTCAGAACTGCTTCAACACTGATATTAAGATCCTCTCATATATTTGTTTAGCTGCTTACAATATCTGGTAAGAGGCATATTTGGAGTTTATATTGCTATTTACATTAGAGATACATCTGGCGCCCTATACTGAATTGATTTTTTAATGAATGGATTTGATTAGTATTGCTGAGAATAAAAGATTTTTTATTGGTTGTAAAACTTGAGTGGTTCTCTGTCGAATTTGATAGATATTGAATTCTGGAAAGTATAGCGCTAGGTTCAATATTGATTTTTCTATTTGTTTTGGAAGGCTTGCTGCGAGAACCATCATTGTATCATTGATTCATATAATTTGAAGTTGTACAGTTCACTGCCCACAAGTTTAGTAATATTTATTTAATATTATTCATATTCTTTCACCACATGATCTCACCCTGTCCACATCAGGATTTCTCGATCAAAAGGTGATAAGGTTTCATGAATTTGATAATTGTGGACATCATAAAAAAACTAAAGAGGATTCAGTTCGGAAGATTACATTATCCTAAATGAAAAGTTAGAAAGATATTGACTGCTTATGTATTATAACAGGTTTAGCATTAGTGTTGATTCGAGGCTGAGATTATGAAGCTGCATGGTTGAAAATGGGGTATACATCTTGTAAATCTCTGTGGAATGCAGGAATACAATATTATTTTGGTGTCCGAGTGTTCGAGTCCCATAAAGCTAAAATGGTTGATTATGTTGTTTTTATTGATTCAGATGAGTGAAAATGGTCTAAATGGCTTTTATAAATTCAGATTAATGATTTTTAGTGTTATAAAATTATTTTTTATTATTCTGTTTTGCCAAATTATCTATATCAAGCATTTCTTCTGCGATCTTGGGACATTGGAAGATTTATTCCTTTTATTACAAAATTTATTTCCATAATTAGTGGCTTTACTATATTGAATGGCTTCTATGGCCCATTTGGTAGCGGACCATTTCCAGCATTTGTCTGGAATTGGCATTTGTTATTGCCCATTTCGTCGAATCCTCAGTTTGGCAGTGCAATATGAAAATGGAATAGAATTGTGTTAATGCTCATTTTGGTTCAAAATGAGCATTAACATCTTCCATCTAAAAAGGTGGAATTGGGATTTGAAATTGGAATTTGAATGGAGGGAAAGTAAATTTTTAAATTTTTCATGTCTACACTTAATTTTTTAATTTTTTATTTGTGTTGGGGGGATTTAATTTATTTTTTATTTGTCTGGGTGGTTTGTAACTTTATTGTTTATTCGAATTTTTTCGAAAAAAAATTGACGAATTTTTTTTATTTTTTTGACGAATTTTTTTTCAATTTTTTTTTTAAAAATTGATTTTTTATTTTTTTGAATTTTTTCTCGAATTTATTTTCCAATTTTTTTTTGAATTTTGGTTGTAGTGATTGTAACTTGGTTGTCTGCCACCAACTTTGGCTGCCTAAAACGGTCTGCAATTACATTTTAAATTCAATTCCATTAATAAAAATAAATTATTAAATTTAAAAACATTAAAATAATTTAAAAAAAAAAATTTAAAAATCATACTCAAACTCCAATTCCAGTTTTAAAAAGTGGAACCAAACGGTCCAAACATAATCCAGAAATGAAAAACCGGATTATCAAATCCATGATTTGACCATTTTCAACATTTGATCAAATTCATCATTTCCTAATTCTCACTACTAAACGTAAGAGTCATCTTCAAATGGTCAGTGTGAACAACAATTTTTTCAACATTGAACTTTATTCATCTCTAGAAAAGTGTGTAGTGATTTGATGTGGGACTTCAATAATTTGTACTAAACTAAATGGATTTGTTGGTCTTTATCCCATTGTTTTTTTCTTTTTTTGCATCAGTGAAGAAAATCCATCTCTGGGTAGTTTCTTCAGCCTTGTAAGACCTATTTGGGCTTATTGTTAATGTGCTACAAAGGAAAGAAAATTTAGTATAGAGATTACTCAACTTAGTGAAGGTATTATTGTGTACTTTCGACAATTAGGCAATCTGGGAAATTTAAATTATTTATTGATTTTTTATTGCATGCTTTTGGGCATTTGTAGGCGAGGGTGTTTTTAACTCAAAGAGAGGAAACAATGTTTGTGAATCTCCGAAAATGTAAAGGGAAGGTAGTTGCTGTGGTGGGCATTAGTCATATGGATGGAATTGAGCAGATGTGGAAAGATACTGAACAAAACCTTTGAAGGATAGATGGGTGAGCTCAGTGGATCAATTGTACATCAAAAGGTCAAGTTAGTTAATTTAGATATATGTTTTCATGTGGTGATATGCAAACATTTGAAATAAGTCTCCTTAGATTCATATGTTTCTATTAATATAGCATATGCCTAAGAGTTTTATTGTACTTCATTAATATGTATGGCTTTCAAACTTTATGATATAATGTCAAATTCACGAGGATGGTTACATGTTCTAAGAACCAACAAATGCAATGCTATCTATTTTCTTACTCTTTGTACTGGTTTGAAATTTAACAAAGAATTGAAGTATAGTGTTTTTGAAAGCAAGTTACTTTGAAATATTTGCTTCTAAAACCAAGATGTTAGAGATTTATGGTTGTCATTTTAATAACACAAAGTATTGGAATAATAAGTTTGGATGATGGACTACAACTTTCCTAAACCAATGATTTTAAGTATGTCGTTAATTGTACTCTGTTTTCACATGTTCATTAAAATGGAAAGCAACCAACATCAGAAATTTCACTAATTAGTAACATTATTTAGAGGCTATTTTTTTAGAGATATATCTATTTTGTCAATGAGTCTTCAATGATTTCATAGTTTTCTAACTCTTAAATTACAATCAAATTATAAATATATGGAATCTAGAAAATATATTATATATATTATGTATGATAAATGTTTTCTTTTAAATCCTTATATTGAGGGTGTCAGCAGTCCCTTGGCCTCAATCTGAGCATTATCTGAGCCCAACAATGGTGGGATCACACGTAGATGGCTCATCCTTGCGAGCGACAAGATTCAAATATTCTAGCATAACCAATGAAACATGGGGACACTCCCCCCTAAACGCAGAGTATTTGGTACATGGACATCTCTGGGATGGAGGGATAGGTACTTGGCATCCTCCCATCCATATTCAACCTCCGCCGAAATGTGGGGATGACCAGGAGTCCTCGGGATGTCTCGGGGACGCCTAGGAGCCACCTAAGCATCTTGTGGACATCTAGGAGTACTCTAAGCATCTTGAGAACTTTTGGAAGTCTCTTATATCGAGACATTTAAAAAGTGTATTTTTAAAAAGAAAAATATTTTTTAAATTTTTTTGCAAGCAAATTAGATATATACATATGTATTTGATTGATTGAAAGGAATTTTCATTTGCAAATATAATATGGGTAGTTTATGAGCATTGGTAGCTACTATTGCATATATTCTTGCTAGTTATGTTGGCTACCCCAAATAAAAGTCAAAACTAGGGTTTCTATGTTTGCAATTCATGTAGTGTTATTGTCATATTTTTGATATAATATAAATTGTTCCACTTGCCAATTCAACAATTTTATATAGTATTCTAATTTCTAATAGTAATTAGGAATTTAATATTCAACATATAAAACTTCAAGGTTCAACTATACTGTAGTTTGTATTTTAGTATTTGGAATTTGGAATTTTTCTATTTTACTTCTTATACTATTATACATATTTTCATAACTAGTATTTTAAGTACTATATGTCTAGTATATAGTATATACAACATCACCACACCCCCCTGCCACGCTCTTGTTGCCATCCAACATCATCCCCAAACTAAAGCCCCTTTTTCCCTCATCTCGAAAACTCATCCTGTCATCCCCTTGTCCCCAAGGACTCGTGTTACACTGGGCATAAACCCTGGAAATGCACCAGCCCAACATAGATTTTAACTTGATTGGGTGTTAGAACAATGACACGCGTTAACCATTGCACTATGCTCTTAATGACATATGCATGATAAATAATTACTATAATTAACAAAATAATTAAAATGTTACATCCATAGAACTCTAGAAATAGTATATACATGATAAAAATATAATAGATGGCATGCATATAAATCCTACACTTAAATGTTTCATGCCTTTTACTCAGCTTGAGGACATGTGTAATGCCCCCTTTTTTGGCTAACTTGGAAAGTTGGGACAATTTCCCAATTCCACCTTCTTACATTATCAAATGATTGCAATTAAAACCAAGTTAAGGATATTCATGAATTATCAACTACTATTTCTGATATAGATGTGTAAATAAATGCAAGATTGATATTGATTTGTTAGCAATATTTGATATACAATTGGAAAATATGTATGAATGATATCATCTTGTCTCTTGTAGTGATAAAGAAATGATGCTATGTCTGATATATGATATGTTTATTTAATTGATATATCTTGCTTTCAACAATGGATTGTTGTATCTTATATGCCAATTATCTCAATCTCACACAATATTAAATGATATTGTCTTATCTCTTGTAGTGATAAAGAAATGATGCTATGTCTATTATACGATATGTTTATGTAATTGATATATATTGCTTTCAACAATGGATTGTTATGTCTGATATGCTAATTATCTCAATCTCATACAATATTAAACTTTTTTCTTTAAATGGAGAAAGTTACTATTGTTGTCCTATTTGATTGTTAAGATTAGTGGAATGGATAAAGGGCCATGTAGATTGAGGAAGAACATTCATCTATAAAGTATAGAGATTTGCATATTCTTAATAAAGTGGTTAGGCTTACACTTAGCGAGATGCTCATCAAATTGTTCAGATAATTTGACAGTCTTATGCCAAAAAACAAGAAAGCGGCGATGGGAAAAGAATGTGCGGGGAAAGCATCGCTGATGTGAGCTGGCAGTGAGAGACAAGGATTCATAAGATGAATTCAATGCTTTGTCATCATTTCTCAATGTTGCATCCTTCCTTCAAGACCAAGTCAAGAAACAACGTAGGAGACACACGAAGCTATAAGAATAGTGTCCATGAGATGCCTCAATAGAAAAACATGGCTACACCAATCTATACTCACAACCACATTGTCATGCCCTACAAGGGAACCAAGGAAGAGAACAAAGATTCTCTTTAGAAAAGAAAGCCTAAGTAATGAATTATGAAATTTTTTGAACTTTAAAAGATATACATGCCCAATACATAAATAAAGTTTAACTTGGATTCCTCCCTAGGCACCCTACTATTATGTGAACCTTCCATTTAAGTTCATTAAATGTACTAATAATAAAATTAACTTGTAAAGCAACTATATCATATCATTTGAAGAATTCTTTATAAGGAAATACAAAATGTTTTCATTTCAATTTGACATTTGAATCCATCTATATTCCCAAGTATCCTTTATGAATAATATAACATTTAAAGCATTAATACCACATAATAGATTCATCTAAACTTTTGAACCATTATACACATGAAATCATTACATTTGATTCACCAGCATTTTCTTAATGAACAATAATGAGAAACATATCATTTTACTTGAACTCTTACTAAATCCATTTCTTATTTCAACAAACATCATTTACATAAAGTTCATATTTTCCCTTTTTCTTTTTCCTAAATCTACCCATTCCCAATACATCATTTTGAGATATATTAATGATTACATTACATTCATCTCATCTTGGGAGGTAACAATAATTTTACATTGAATTGAACATCATGAAAGATAAGTACAAAATCTTCTTTCTTCAAAACTGGAACATATGCAAGTATGAATTCATAAGCTCTGCAACTGTGGAAAGGTACCTCGATAAAAGATTTACCACCCAACCATGTGGATACCAAAAGGCCCACTCTCTCATGCTAGGAGATAAACACCAAGGTCCACAAAAGGAGCAATAACTAGGCCATACCTAGGGTTGGGGTAACCTTTCCCAAATAACAACTGTAAGAAGATCTAAGTGCAAGTCTTATTTTCCAAAAGGTTCTAAGGCTAGGTAGAAACTCTAAGTGACAAACTAGGTGAGTGTCATCGCATAGCCCTCACCCCTTGGGTTGTCCTAGTACTAGCCACTCTTGGCCCCGACCCCCAAGTAGGAACATGTGGAACCGAATGTCTTTCATACAGACAAGTGACATTCAGTCGTACCTACGCATAGGTACCTTCTCCCACTTCCATCCATAACCTTTACTAGTGCTAATGGCTTGGGTGAGACATACATTAATCTTTTTAGTGTTTGATCCCTTTCCCATAAGTTTTTTTTAATTAAGTTATCAGTTGTTAAAACAACTCTTCAGTGGGTTATCCTGGTTCTAGCCACTTAGGGCCTCGACCCCACATTGAGAACCACTCACCTAGTGTTCGTAGGTTTTCTACCCTTACCCAAACATCATAAACACACCATACATGAATTAAAACAAGTCACAAAGACATTGGAGAACTTATATTAAAGAATAGGAAAGTTTATGGACGTTTAGGAAGCCATAGGATAGCCCTAGTCCACAGGGCAACCCTGATTCCCAAAAACATCCTAAAGATTAACTAGGCATCTAAATGCACCATACAACATGCACATGAAGAAATTGGGGATCCAAGTGACCATATACTACCTGAGGTCAGCCCTGAATCACCCGTGAACCCAAAAACACCAATAAGGTAAAAAACTAGGGTTTTTGGGAGAGCTGCGCAGTTGGTAGAAGTTGTGTAGTTGGTTGCTGAAGCTATGTAGTTGGGGCCCCAAGCTACGTAGTTGGGGCCTCAAGCTGTATAGTTGGTCATGGGAATTGCACAGTTGGTCCCCAGAACTACGTAGTTGGATAGAATCAGAGAAAAATAAAAAATTAACTTACAGGTCCAACTTTAGGTTAAAACTGGGCAACATGGAGGCTGTAGATGCATAATCTGGGCAAGACCCATTCGAGATCTCCCAATTTCCATGCAAAAATTTCCCTTGGACTCAATTTATCAACAACCTAAACCTACTCTAGATCTAGGAATAGGAAACATCCCTCTAAGCTAGAAAGAAACTAGTGAAGGAAATTAGAAGTTTCCTAAGGTCTAGAAGTTCCTACAGACCCCTGAGACATATGAGAGGATGTCACAAGGATCCAAGGAAGTCTAAAGACTCTTCCTAATGCATGAATGGAAACAAATTAACATACACCAGATAATAGAATAGTTTTGGAAAGCTTACATACATATTTCGATAACAACATAACAATCAACTTTCTCACATAATGTAATTTGCACAAATTATAACTATTTGCATCAATTTACCTCTATAATAATTTACATCAATTATAACTAATAATAATGTCTTCCACAATAATGGTTAGGATAGAGATAGTTTTAGTTTAAATTAACACAATGATATAAAGATATTTGATACTTTCATTTTTAAGATTTATATTAGATTATTAAAGACATTAATATCATTATAGATGATGCTTAAGTCATATTTCAACACTAAAATAATAATAATAGTCAAATTATACAAAAATATTAAATATCATAATTAAATAATATTTTTAGTAACAAATGACATTCAATATCATTTTAAGATATATCTAACTAACAATCAAGTCATCTAAAGTTAACATTAGTAAACAATTTAAATGGTTAAACATAAGGGACATATAATTTCACCTGACTTAGCATGAACTAAACAAACCAATTATTTACTATATTAACTCATATAATACTTTAAATGGGGCTATATGTTCTCCATTAAATATATTTAATAATACTTGTATTATATTAAGATTTTAAAGCTATTAATGCTTTAATATATTATAATAGTTAAATATAGCTCAAAGAATATATGTTATACCACTAAGAGGTAACTAAAATTAAATATGCAAATAACATCAAAAACCATCATCAAAGTCCTGACACGAATCATCAAGCATGCCAACACACACCCAAAATGCAAACCATAGATATGGAACTAAAAATGGCAGTAGAAACTGTGAAGTAAAATTTGATAGTTTGGAACTTTATATGGTGATTCAGTTTCAATTGCTTTAATGATGTGTGAGTTGCTTTAATTACATAGCAAATATCCATTATAATAATATATGGATTGGGGCTTTTTACAATTTAGCTCATGGAATGGTTAAAAATGCAAATAAATTTTATAACAAACTCAATAGTGGACTGGAAATAACTTTCATGGTGGATTCAAAGGTCACCCTATGTGAGGATGACCCCTTCATTCCTAAACATCAATTTACTTTCACCCCAATTGACGAAATCAAAAGTAAGCCAAACAATTCAAACATTGATGTTATTAGAGTTGTTATTTACATGCAAGAAACTTCAACAATAAAAAGAAAAGATGGTACAAAGATCCCCAAGCATATGATCAAGTTGCTAGACACTTCTCACACTATTATCGATGTTACACTATGGGGGGCATCAACTGAATGAGAAAGTGCAGATCTCTAGAAAAAGTATTACCTCCAAGAAACTATGGCGCTTGCTATTAAGAGTGGGTATGTATTTGAATTTAATGGTAAAGTCATAAGTACATCAAACATGAAAACTTTGTTGATAGACCTTGTCATAGAGGAAACTAGACAATTGAAGGATGGAGTCAGGACTGATCGAGAGAATCGTAGAGAAGTAATATATTTTTGGCAAGTTGTGGGGAGAAAGTCATATGTGCGCTATATATAGAAAGAGAGTTTACTAGAAAAGATAGTTAATATGAATGTTAGGTTCTATTATGCTTACACACATGTATTGATTAGGATAAGACATTGCCACATAAATTACCATTGTGGTAGGTTTTTATGACACTGTTACTGCAACTTATAAGAGGTGTGCAAAAACAATACAACAACCATATCAATATCACAAGCAATCTTTCTACATCAGAAATACAATGATGCCATTTAATATATATATATATATATATATATATATATATATATATATATATATATATATATATATATATATATATATATATCTATATATATATATATATATATCTATATATATATATATATATATCTATATATATATATATATATATATATATATATATATATATATATATATATATATATATATATATAACACTATCGGTGTAACCCTTACACCCTTCAAAGGTGCAAGTGCTAGTATAACAGTTTGCTAGATTTAAAGGTTAAGATTTGGAGATCCATTTGCATAACTAACTATTTCTAACATGTTTTGATGAATTTTTTTGTGGCTTTAATATTGGTTTCTGTAGTGAGAGGTGGAAGAGAGTTTTAGTGTATTTTAAAAGTTGTTGAAATATTTCAGCAAGTGGAAATGATCTTTAAAATATGCTTTTGAGATTAAATGAAATTTGTAGATTGGTTTTGAATGTTGTTCTAATGATGGAAGTAGAATAAACTAGCATGCCTTTACTTATATAGATATATGTAGATGACAACGAGAGATATTACTCTTGAGATGTTTATTTTATTATATTTAATTATTTTATTTAATCAACAATAAAATCTAAGTGAACCCAATGCCAAAATCTATATGTAATTATGGAGTTAACGATGCCTTCTATTAGTATTCCTACGTTCCTTGCATTCTCCATTAATTACATGATTTTACATCATTTATATTAATTTGTATTCATTTTTAACTTAAAAGTACAAATTGCAAAGGATGCACATTAATTTTCTTCAATAATTAGTTATAGCTTTTCCTCACATTTTGTTACCTTGTTTTTCAAACATGGCCCAAAAATTTCCATACTTACAAATGCATATTTCTTACTCTTTGAGTCAATTGATAGGTGCGTATGACTCAAGTTCATTTTTTTTTTTATCATTTGAGCCTTTATAATTTTGATCACTAAATAGAAATACATGAATACATCACCTCTCTATGTATTTGGTGACACTAGTAGGGTATATGAAAACTGTTGCAAAAAAGTTGTCACCTCTAATGAGTGTTATGATTGCATTGTGACCTAAAGGATGAGGCTCCCAAATATGTCTATAAATATGTAATTGAATTAAGCTAGCTGTTAAATGCTTTCATGGGCACTCTTGAAGACCATTCTTTACTATACCTTTTATATAAGTCATAGACACTTGTGTGGTTGTTCATGCAATCAAATCTTTATTCAAAGAAAATTAATGCTTGTTTTTGCATGCTCAAGATGATAAGCATATGATGAGAAATGATGATACAAAGAAAACCTTATCGGAGTTGTTGGGTTGAGAAATTCGATAAATACCTACCAACAAATATTCATTCTTTACCAAGTCACCAAAAAATTCAAAAAGAATACTGATCACTATATCACATGAAGAGGCTGTGAAGGGGTTGCGAAATATCGAACATCACTATTTTGTGAAAGGAACAAACATGAGGTTTGCGAGATAGTGAAAAGGTTACATTTCGCATACCGGGGCTTTCAGGGTACTATGAAGTGACAATGTATTTATGAAGGGTTAGTAGGAAGCGAGGTGACAATTATTTTTGGAGAGCTCATTCACACATGTAGATGTTTTAAAGCATTTTGCAGCTGAAACCATTAATTCCATGTTATTCCCAGTATAAGAATAAAGTTATGTGCAAAGGTGTAATGTCCCTAGTTGGGACCTTACATAAATTTCTCATTTAACTTTTAGGCGAACTAATTTTTTGTATCTCTTTTCTTAATCGTAGATGAAATATTCATATTTCATCAATAATAGATATGTTTATTTATAATTAATTTTCTTGCTAATTTATATCTTGATATGTCATATTTAATTTATAAGCTATTATTATTTAATGATATATTATATTTTGATTATTATTTATCTTTAATATTTTATATGGTATTAAACAACCAATTAATATATAACCTTAATGAATAATATTGGTTATGTAATGTTTCTTCTTATTATCCTTATAATTTCCTACAAAACCGATATTAGTACAAGATATTATACAATATTTATATGACTCATACTCTACTTTAAGTTAGTAAGGGGGGGATTTGGTTCTTAAGGCTGCCTCTAGGTCAGGTTTCACAGAATTTTTGATTCTTGGCTTGAGGGATATAAGATCCACTCTAAGCAATCGGGCTATAGACATGTCATCCCATAGAGCACCACCCATAAGTACATCTTGGAAGCAATGAATTCATTTCAAGCCTACACATATGCATATGACTGGTATTAGTATATATATTGCCTATGAGATTATAACTATCTCAGCTTTGGCAATGGGACTATACCAATCTCGAATTGCCATCAATTATACATTAGGGTTATATCAACGTCGAATTGCCATCCATCTCAAATAGGCAATGGGGTTATACCAACCTCAAATTTCCATTAATCACAAATAGGCAACGAGGCTATACCAACCTCGAATCGCCATTAATCACAAATGGGCAACGGCGCTATATCAGCCTCTAATTGCCATTACTTTGATCTCTTTGTAGCTCGGGATGAATATAAAATTCATATGTACAACTATTAGAGGGAAGATGAATATAAAATTAATTATGAACAATTGTATAACATCGATTTTATTATCTACATAAGGAATGTCAAAATAGTATATTCATTAATATAAATTAGAAATGTTACCAAGATATATATATATATATATATATATATATATATATATATATATATATATATATATATATATATAACTTGAAAATATGTTCATATATAGATATATATAATATTCAATAAATAAATAATTAATTTGTATTTTAAATGACATACCACAATATTGAATTTTCATTGAAAGTCTTTTATCTTTCACTCTCCTTTATATTATTTTTTCCTTCCTTGAGTTTCTCCTACATTTCCTCCTTTATTTCCTCCTATATTTTCTGGACTTCATTTTCTCCTAGCTTTTCTCCTATATTATTTTCTTCCAAGTTTTCCATATTATTTCTTTGTGTCTTTTCTTTTTTCCTATGATTGTTTTCTTATACCTTTTTTTTTTCCAAAAATCATGTCTTTTAGATTATATTATGTTATTTTGTTTGTTTATATTTACTATATGAATAATATATTATAAATAATAATAGATTATACTCATAGTGTGATTTCTTATTGCTTATTTATTATTTTTAATAATTTATTAATATTATTATATTGATTCATCAATGATATATTATATTATATATTATATTTATATATCATATTTTTATTATTATTTTAATAATATTTTATATTAATAATATATTAGTATGCTTATATATTATTTTAATAATAGATTATATTATATCATTTTATTTATTAAATTTTCTTTTATTATTTTATAAAATATTAATTTCTATTTCAAAATGGGGACATCATAGTCCACCCTTCTCAAAATTGCTTGTCCTCAAGCAATTCGAACCATTGCTATGAGTGGTGTCTTTCTATGTCTATATCCCATCCACTGACCTTGAACTTGATTTTCTGTAGCACTTTCCTTCCCTTCTGATAGATGTTTCTCAACTCCAAGAATGTCCTTTATCAAATCTTGACACTCACCAAGAATGTCATTGATCAATCCTCATGGATAATTTAAACCTATCTTCCCAATTCTATCAAATCCTTAGGGGAAGTCTACCAGATACGGTCCCCTAACCTTCTTGAGGATCTTCGGGGTTCTGAATGATATAAGATCAATTCTAGAACCATCCTCGATTAGTTCACTGTCTTCTCTGTAGCGCATGCCCCAAGGTTTCATCTTGGAATAGCTTTCCTCTATTCAAGGCCAAGTTCATCTTGGAAGAGATATCCTCTATCCAAGGCATCTTATCTTGGAAGAGATATCTTCTATCCAAGGCTTCTCATCTTGGGAGAGATATCCTCTACCCAAGGTTTTTCATCTTGGAAAAGATATCCTCTATCCAAGGCCTTTCATCTTGGAAGAGATATCCTCCATCCAAGGCTTATCATCTTGGGAGAGATATCCTCTACCCAAGGTTTTTCGCATATCCATAAGTTGATTCATTAGAATATTCTGGCATTATGGTGATTATATCAATCTTAGTTAAGTCATTCTTATGGAGATTATATCAATCTCTCATACTATGGAGATTATCTCACTACCAAGCATAGCTTGGATCTCATCATTTATGAAGATATAATTCATATTTCCATATTACCATCCATATTGCAAATCAATACCAAATTGTATGGTTGTGTAATTATAATTCTACCTTATTACTTTTACCCTGCAGGATAGCAGGATCATGCTTTGATACCACTGTAATGTCCCTAGTCGGGACCTTACATAAATTTCTCATTTAACTTTTAGGCAAGCTAATTTTTTGTATCTCTTTTCTTAATCATAGACGAAATATTCATATTTCATCAATAATAGATATGTTTATTTATTATTAATTTTCTTGGTAATTCATATCTTGATATATCATATTTAATTGATAAGCTATTATTATTTAATGATATATTATATTTTGATTATTATTTACCTTTAATATTTAATATGGTATTAAACAACCAATTAATATATAACCTTAATGAATAATATTGGTTATGTAATTTTCCTTCTTATTATCCTTATAATTTCCTGCAAAATCAATATTAGTACAAGATATTATACAATATTTATATGACTCATACTCTACTTTAAGTTAGTAAGGGGGGAATTTGGTTCTTAAGGCTACCTCTAGGTTAGGCTTCACAGAATTCCCGATTCTCGGCTTGAGAGATATAAGATCCACTCTAAGAAACTAGGCTATCGACACATCATCCCAAAGAACACTTCCCATAAGTACCTCTTGGAAGCAATGAATGCATTCCAAGCCTACGCATATGCATATGACTAGTATCAGTATATATACCATCTATGAGATCATAACAATCTCAATTTTGGCAACATGACTATACCAATCTTGAATTGCCATCAATTATAGATTGGCAACAGGGTTA